>CAXKVY010014904.1:0-20702 GCA_964058915.1 Tetropium fuscum | reverse complement strand
CCACGACCATTTGATAATAAGTGCATAATATATTTGAAAAGAATTATATAATGGAGCCATTATTTACTCGTATTAGTATTGAAGAATAACAGCTAATAATTAATTATTCTACAATACTTTGCATTTACATAGAAATATTTTATGTAGCATTTCTTCCAAAAAATGCATTGAAAACTGAAAAACAACTCGTTCAAGATAAAAAACTTGATCGTGAACAGTGATGTGAACAAATTATAGTATTCAACTTGCAATTAATGGCCATTCTTTACTGGAGAAATTTGCGCTACTCGCCATCGCATGGGCTTGTAACGTAATCATCATGCTGCATTAAGAATGGATATCTTTAATTTCTCATCGAATAATATACTATTATTTGCTTTATAGAGACAGAATCCAGTGACTGCTTATTTTGCGCTAATAGCGTAATAAATAATAGTTGAATTTGTGTCGTTTTTTTATGAGCTTAGAACAAGATCAGACAGAATTGATATTGTCAACAACAAAATTATACATAAAAATAGAAGACATTCAAACTTTTTTAAAAGTCATGCTTTTTGTATGTCTACTCGCATATCTCAAAAACGAAGCTATCGACGTAACTTTTTTTGTTTGAAATCATACACTTAAGCGCTTCTCTGCGGTATAATATTAATGGCATATTTTTAAATATATGCTGAAAACGCAGACAGCCTTGGAAGTTGAGACACTACGAAGGCAAATTTTCACTAATCGGGAAACTTTTTGGTTTTTGGAAACTTTATATAATGTGCCGCGAAGGAAATGGAATCAAAAGTCTAAATTTAGGCAAAAATATAATCCTTGGATATATAATCTCAATGTTTTTCAGATATGGTTTTTCTAGTTTCCGTATGTTCTAACTTTTCCGAGGCTCTTCGCACTATATGTTCTCTATGATAGTAGCAATATATGGTTACCATCAAAAATCCGGACACCAAAACACCCCTGTTTCTGGTTTACACGATTTTTTTAACTTTTCGAAGCGAAATCATTGCCACACCTCGTATGTTGTAAATTTTCGAAGCTCTTCGCACTATATGTTCTATAGGACAGTAGCAGTGTATGGTTACCATAAAAAATCCGGGACACCCCTGTTTCTGGTCTCCACAATTTTTTTAACATTTCAAAGCGAAACTATTGTCACATCCCGTATGTTCTAAATTTTTCGAAGCTCTTCGCACTAGAGAATAGAGAAGAGGAATAATGAATTCCTGATCATCATACTGGCCATTTTCTAAGGCAACAACAATTTTGGTAGAAAACGGAGACTTACTTACTCTAAGAGGACACGGTGGCTTGAAGTCAGCTACTGTAGCTGAATGGTATATTGAGGAATCAATAGCTGACAAGCTAATAATTGCCAACTTAGTACAAAAGCCTACCCCATCCAAAGAATCTTCAACCTCCCTTTCAGATCAAGATACTGTCTGAGAATTTCCAGGATACTGATTATAATTTATAGCCAAGTTCAAATATAACAACTGTTTATAATATTGAAGTACCTGTAAAAAATCTTAGTGCTATTAATACAGGAATTGCAGGGATACACATGATTTGTCATAATTATTGTACAATTGCTAATAATTTAATAGATATTTATGATACAAGAGAGAAAAGTACATGTTTAAGGCACGCATATGAAAGATTGAGGATCTAGCTCTAGCGAAGCGAGTTCTGAAATTCATGTAAGTACCTTAAACATGCTTTCACACGTGTGTCATACAATATTGTTTCTCATTCATGTAATAAAATAATTACATACAATTTTTGACACTTTTGTAATGATAGTTTTTCTTAGGTGACATCGCCGTCAGAATTTTTGTACTGTTCTAATTGCTTTTCGCACTTGTGGGTTAAAGTTTCACTTTTCACACACTACTCATATGCGTACGCAAGTATCACCTTTAATGCATGGTGGAGAAAAATTACTTTTATAATGTTAAGTGTAATATTTATTGAGTTCTTGTACACCTTCCTGCTATACTAAATGAATTTTAGAATTTCTCTGTAGCTTCGAAACAAGAAACAAGGTTCTGTTGTTTTCATTAAAAACATTAATAGTTTATTCATTATTTACATTGCCGCTTTTTATTTTCATTGTTTACCTAGGGAGAGAAATATAACTTTACCTAGGAAGAGAAATTTATTAAATAATGGTAATTTCTCAAGTTAGTTTACTGCTCAAAATTACTGCCAAATATTATCATCATATGTGAGAAATAAAAGATTTGGAAAGTGCACTAAGTTATTAAAATTTAGAACGGGGTAACAAAAAATCCGTTTCATTGCACGAGCCAAGAAATGCTCAAAATAATAAGGTTATTATCAGAATAAAAATTCAAGAGAAATCTGAAATAATTTGAGATGAGAAAACAAATTATTTTCATTTTAATTAAATATATGGATAACCTTTAGAATATATTATTTTATATTCAGTACCAATCAACAAATATATATATGCTAGCATGAAAAGCAAACTAGGTAGCATTTAGCAGCTAAAATAGGTTCAGCCTTTCGGCATTTATCAGCGTTACCAAACAATAAATGTGTACCATTCTAACTTTATCGAATGTTCGCAATCTAGCCCAAACGTGATTATAGAGAAAGTATTTTCCCTCGAAATCTCAGATGTAAATTTCAAAGTCAAAACTTTTGTTTTAGCGACTGTTTCCTACGAGCACATACAATTTACCGTCGAATAAAATTAACTTAAACTCACTTTTCCTCACTTCTTATGAATTATTTATGCGTTAGGCTTTATATAAAGTCGTTAAGAAACTGTGTGTCCGATGTAATAACCGATAATTGGGGTACTTGGTGTTTAATTAATTCATTTGGTTACATAGCATAAGGATCATTCATTATACGTCAATATCGGGCCAATTATATATATTTAATGAACCTTTTGAAATAAAGGGAGATGGCATTTAATGCTGGATGGTAATTGGATAAGCGTATTTGATTATTGGCTGCTTATAATATTGACAAAGGCAATTTCAATGGTCACTCCTAGATGATCTAGTGTAATATCCCCAAATTATCTTGTTAACACACATAATGTATCTATTGTTTATTGTTTCAACTTCATACTATATATATATATATATATATATATATATATATATATATATATATATATATATATATATATATATATATATATATATATATATATATATATATATATATATATATATATATATATATATATATATATAAACTGCTGTTCAAAATTATCACACCACGTTAATATTTGCTAAATTTTGAGGTCTCATAACTTTTTTACTTTCAGTCCAATTTTGATATTTTTTTTAGAATACTGTAGATAATACGACTAATTTCAACTTGCATATCCAGTCTTTTGTTAACTGACGACGGTTTAGGTATTATACAGGGCTAACTAAAAGGTTGTTATTTAAGCCTAATTTTAAAACACTCGGTGGAATAATTTCGTAACCAGATTCTTTAAAAATACCAATTTTTGTTAAGAACCACTCCTTTCCTACATTTTGTTTTTTGGTCCATGTCTTTAGATACATTGGTTCATTTTTAAGAGCAAAATGAATTTGTCACCAACAGTTTACTGTTAATTTACTCTGCTGTTACAAGTGATATGTAAAACGTAGGCGGCGTATGTCAACCAAAAAACAATGATTGGGTGTATGCAATCTCATTTTGACACATTTTTAAAAACAATACGGTGTTGAGGAATATTCAGCAATTTAAAATAATGAATCGTGTGAGACATTTGACGACATGTGGAATGTGTAAGAATGTGGAATGTGGAATGTGTAAGAGCGCAAACTTTGGTTGAAGAGGGTAGAAGTATGTCTCTCGAATTCTGGGTGTTAACCATTCGACAATAAGTCGAATGTTAGAACGTCACAGGGCAACTGGTTCTCACTCCAGGAGACATGGGCAGGGTAGAAAAAGGGCGACGAATGTTAGGGATGACCATTTTCTCCGCCAAAATGCTTTAAGAAATCGGACAGTAACAAGTTCGCAATTGAAGAGTGAACTTGAGATGGTTAGAAATGTTCAAGTTTCTACTCTTACTGTAAGGAGAAGACTAAGGGAGGCAGGTTTGATCAGTAGAAGGCCCATAAAGGCACCAGAACTTACCAGGGCTCAGAAGGTAGCTCGATTACGATTTGCACGAGCACATGAAAATTGGACTATCGTTGACTGGAGGAAAGTCCTATTCTCCGATGAAAAAGAATAAGCCTAAAATCTTGTGATGGGCGGCAACGTGTGTATAGAAGACAAGGGGAAAGGGAAGCTGCCTTTAAGTTCGTTCTTAACGAACCCTTTGGTCGTGGCTCCAAAATGTTTTGCGCGGGTATTTCTTTCGATGGCCGTACGGAGTTAGTCCCTATTCATGCAAGGGCAATGAATGCGGAATACTACGTAGAGAACATTCTCCAGGAGCATGTAATGCCCTCCGTTTATCGGTCCTGATTTCATTTTCATTCAAGATAATGCAAGACCACATGTAGCAAGAATTTGTGTTGAGTACTTGAATGAAGTCCATATTGATGTTATGAACTGGCCAGCACGAAGCCCGGATTTAAATCCCATCGAACACCTATGGGACATCATTAAGAGAGCAGTGAGATGACGTCTACCAGCCCCACAGAACCTTCAACAGCTGGAACAGGTTACTCTTCATGAGTGGGATAATATTCCTCAACCCGTCATTCAAAACCTACGTATGCCACGGCGGATTCAGGCTGTAATCCGAGCTAGAGGTGGCAACACAACCTACTAGGGAACAGCTCACATAATTTTATTTCTTTGTTTTCTTTTGTTTTCTTGTTAATTAAAAGATGTTTCTTCTCACCCTGAAAGTTTTTTCAATTAATTTCTGTATGGTGCGATAATTTTGCACCAATGCATCTAAAGACATGGACCAAAAAACAAAATGTAGGAAAGGAATGGTTCTTAACAAAAATTGGTATTTTTAAAGAATTTGGTTACGAAATTATTCCACCGAGTGTTTTAAAATTAGGGTTATATAACAAACTTTTAGTTAGCCCTGTATAATACTTAAACCGTCCTCAGTTAACAAAAGACTGGATATGCAAGTTGAAATTAGTCGTTTTATCTACAGTATTCTAAAAAAAATATCAAAATTGGACTAAAAGTAAAAAAGTTATGAGACCTCAAATTTTAGCAAATATTAACGTGGTGCGATAATTTTGAATAGAAGTTTATATATATATATATATATATATATATATATATATATATATATATATATATATATATATATATATATATATATATATATATATATATATATATATATATATACATATATATATATATATATATATATATATATATATATATATATATATATATATATATATATATATATATATATATATATGTTGTAAATGTTGTAACGCTTTAGATTAACGCTTAAGATTTGTTGACTATGAATTTGCTTTAATTGTAATATGGAAGTACAAGATGTTGATTCGCAATTAATTAGCACATATTTATTTTCAGAATAAGATATTTGGTTAAATAATGGATAAACATTAACTTTAAAATTAACCATGTTACCCTACGACACCTATAATATCTTCGATCACTATTATAACTCCTTAACATAGACATCAATGTAAAAATATGTATAAATACATAAATAAACAATTTCACAAAATTCTACAATGGTTATAAAACTTTAAGTTTGTTACCTTTGATTTTTCGATTAATCCTTTTGTAAACAAAACAGAAACAAAACACACGCGCACTGTGTTGTCGTACTATTGTGATGTTCCACGACCGGTGGAATTCTGTAACTAATGGTTGGCAATGGCGTTGATAACTGCATCGGCGTCTATTATGGTTGAAACTGCTTTGGGTCCAATATTTCAACTATTTTAGCAACTCTGCTGATTGAATCTCGTTCTACGTGCTCGTAGTCACTCTGACTTATTTGTCTTCTAGAATTCTTGATTTATCCTCACACGGATATAATGAAAACCACGTGAAAGCCTATCTAAGACACACTAGATATCTTCTTGCGGTTAATATCTTACTATTATTACTAAGATTCCTCAATTTACACAATACAATGTTACGTTATAAACTTTTTATTATATTATTATCCAACTGTAACAATTTATATTACTTTATGTAATTATTTAACTATTATTATAGAAAAACTCTACATGAGGCTACCTCTTGTGATGCCACTTTCGTTCCCTCTATATATCACTAAGGAAGTCACAAAACAAAAAAAACTTCCTTATTTTCCTTTACAATTCCTTCTATAGCAACTATCTGCTGACCAATTGCCAGTCACCATTATTTATAAATTTTACTGTTACACTATATATATATACTTTCAAAAAAACTTTTCATAGTTCTTAAACAATCTTTGCACCATTTTCTTCAATTTAATACTAGTATGCATGAACACTTTTGTATGCGTAATTTTCTGTCTGGCTTGCATCATATTTTGTGTTGTATCTCGTCTATCGGTGATTACGTTGTTATTTTCTTTGCTATCTTGTTTCATTTTTCTTCCACTTTATTATTTCCACGTATTGATTTTCCGACATTAATAATCCCTTTCATCATATTTTTTATTTGATTTTACTCTTTCTGCTAGTTACATATACTTTATTTATTTATTTATTTATAGTTTACTTTATTTATTTATAGTGTACTAATTCCACAGACCTTGGACTATCTTGAGGATTTACTCGAATTAAACAACTATGGAAAAGAAGTAATGGAAGAATATATAAACCTCACAAAACTTTGTATGAAACAAAATTGCTTCCGTTTCAATGACAATTTCTATGAACAACATGAAGGAACCGCAATGGGTAACTGTTTATCGCTTTTCATTGCTAATGTCTTCATGAGTCGTTTTGAAACTGAAGCAAAAGAAGAATTCGAGTATTTTCCTAGGATTTGGCTTAAGTATGTGGATGACATTTTTGCCGTGTTTGACACTAAGATTGAGGATGTAGAAAACTTCATTTCCAAATTAAATAGTCGTTTCACTTCTGTAAAGTTTACATATGAACTAGGAAATAATGGAAAACTTCCATTTTTAGATGTATTAGTAATTAAAAATAGTGACAATAAGTTAGAATTTGATATATATATATATATATATAGAAAAGATACCAGCTCGAGATATATCCCTAATGACTCTCACCACTGCTATCAACATAAAATGACAAGTTTTAATTTTCTTGTCCATCGTTTACTAAGTTTCCCTCTCAGTAATGAGAGGTTTGAAAAAGAAAAAGTATTAATTAAAGATATAGCTATGAGTAATGGTTATCTTAGAGATATAGTTGAAAAACTAATTAGGAAGCGTAAATTTAAGGACACACTTCGTAATTCTACGACCTTTCAAAAGGATATAGAGACTCCAAAATATGTATCCATCCCGTACGAACCCCGGTTTACTCGTGGTTTGAGTAAGGTCTTGAAAAACGTGGGTATAACAGCGTCGAGTAATAAATTACAACAACTTTTAGACAATCCAAAGGATAAAATTGTTCCAAATGAAAGGTCTGGGATTTACGAAATTAGTTGAAATGATTGTGATCGAAAATATGTTGGACAAGCGAGACGATCAATTAACACCAGATTTAAAGAGCATATGGCTCGTCTAAAATATGGAAGAACAGATAAGTCTAGTGTTGCACAACATGCTTTTGACAACAATCATAGAATAGATATTAGTAATTTAAGATTAGTTAGAAATGTGACCAATAATAGACAGTTGGATGCATTTGAAAGCATAGAAATTGTAAAATGTAAAAGTAGTATGAATAGCGACAAGGGACCTATACCGTATAGCCCGCTTTACGCGTTACTTAGCAACCGATCATTGAAGCGTGATTAGTCACGCGTAAATTTCACAGTGATATCATTAGTGACGTCACCATGAAAATAGTATAAATATGGTAGATTTTGTAGTTTAAGATTAGTTTTAATCGTCTCCGGATGATACCAACTTGGTTGGCGAAACGCGCGTCGAGCGAAGTGAAAATGTTTTGGTGTTTGTGGAAACTACTCCGAGTGTTATAGACTTTATTATCTATTTCTATTATTCAATTGTTTAAATATTTCAGCATTTGTTAAACAATACTTTATGTGTCATATATAATACCTATGCCATTTAACTATTTTGTTAGTGATATATTATTTCTTGATTCTGTGATTTGAATAGTCTTGCAGATTCATACAATAAGTACACGATTTTGTTTTCTATATTTTTTTGTCCTGGTGAGTTAATTCTGTCGTGTATGTAAAAAAATATTGTTTTTCCCATTTACTCTGTATTTAAGAGGCTCATATTTTTTTGCTTTTAACATGTGTTGGTAGTTATTACAATTTGTTTTATTAGCGAATCTGGATCTGGAATCATCTTCTCTTTTCAATGGTATAATATTTAAGGTAGATAAGGGAACACCGTAACATTTACTAATACTAAACATGTATTGAAATAAAATAAAAATACGAAAAATAACTAAAATAGTTTCAAACAATATGACAAACCTCATTATTAAATATTGAAAATTTATGGTTTAACTCCGCTAAAGTTTAATAATTGAGAAATGTATTTCTAAAAACAACTAAATCAAACACAAAATTGAAATTAGTTGACTACTTCTACTTCCACCAACTGCTACTCTAATATTAACGCAGTTAATTTACAACCATAACCCCCCCGGAGTTCAACGCTACTAATTAGGTTGATGATTAGAATGATTAGGTTCTGTCAAGTTCGAAGAGTAATTTTGCAACATTATTCGGATATCGGCTAGCTTTTTCAGTCTATGATTACCTTCTAGTTAACCGATATATAATATGAAACGCTTAAGGCTTTACTGAATTGAATATGATATTGAATTACAAATATTATAATGAATCATGTAATGGCTTTTGATACTACAGAAATTTCTTGCCAATATGACAACGTTTTGAGGTCTAAATTATAATTTGGTGTTAGAAAAAATATCCGAGTAAAGCCATAAGAGGGTGTACGAGGGTTACGAGGGTTTGGCATAACATTTTTAATTACCATTCAAAATATATTTATTAGAATATAACAATTTCGTGGAATAATACATTTTTTTTAAAGGCTATCTGCATGAGCTTTGAATCTAATGTCATCATCTATTACCAAATCTATGTTTTTTGCGGGTGAAGCAACAGGTAAGGGATTGTTGATAATGTTGATAGTTAACCTTTTATTAGCTGTAGCCTATTTGTTAAGTAAAATTTTATAATAGCAATAGTGTCAGCTTCAAAACCATAATGTCGTAATTTGTAGGAAATGGGTCATATTTATGGTATCGAAAGCCTTTGAAATGTCAAGCAACCAGTACTCTAAATCCTCCCGTTTGTCAATGGCTTTTAACTAAATCATCAACCGAATGAGCTAAAGCCATATATTAGTAACATAAAATTTTCTAAATTTTCTAAAAAAAAGTTTGACAAACAGGACATTTATCTTTACATTAAGGAAATCATAAATGTGGTTAAACATTTTTTTTCAAGACGCTTAGAGAGACAAGAAAACACTCACTATTCTCATATCAGACATTTCTAACCGATTTTGTTTTTTCATGGACTTATGGCTGAGGCACCATTTTAAATTGAAAATTTCGATTGTAATTCTATTTGTTACTTTCATAATGAGCACTGCTTTCCTGACAAATATTATAGAATCACGGTAAGAAAACCCTTCGTAACAACTAAGACGATATAATGACAAAGGTCTTTATTGCTAATTATGTTCCCAAACAGTCTGTTTGCCTTTCTCCAACTCCAAGTATACACGAGACAAGAATACAGTTCTAAGCACCCAAAAAATGAAGTTATAAATGGGGACGTAGAAAATTCAAGATGAGGGGTGCTTTAATTAATGGCGGAAATACAGCAGCTTTATTCATATTCGCGGCAACTATAAGAAGGGTACTTATCAGTTGACGACAGTTTTATGAAAGGATGTTTGACCTCATCATTCTTATTGTAGATAGTAAGTAGAGGCGAATATTAAACAAACAACCTGGTGAAAAATGCCGGAAATTACGTTAATTATATTTGTTATCAACATCGAGGAAACTGTAAATCGGAGATAAGATTGTCTCGAGTTTATTGACCCTCGTACATATACTGCTACTTTGGAAATAAGACGTAAATAGGAGAAATGACCAATAACAGGTACCTATAAGGCACGGGATACAGTAATTCTTGATAACGCGCCTATTTTGGTGTCGAAATATGTGGAGTGACTCATACATAATTTCACACCACCATCATAATTGAACGGTCTGCCTATTTGCAATGGATCACAGAATTTCTTAGTGTACAAATGTATGTACACTCTATACAAATGGTGGGCAGAACTCATTAGTAAGCGGGTCTAGCGCTCTCATTGGTGAGTTTTAGGCGGTTCTAAATTAAATGAAATTTCATTGGTCAGAGGAGATGCGGGATTATATTGACGCATGCGCTGTTTCATGCATGTTTTGGCGCGACAGTGACATTTCTTTATGTGTTATGCACGGTTGAATCTCGATATAAATTAATTATAATATTGTGTTGTGTTAATATTAATTATAATTATAATATTGTATATACGTATATTGTGTAATATTGTGTTATACGGGAGTGTTTAGTGTTTTTATGCGATGGAAGCGACAAATGCGAGTAGTAGTGGTTCTAAAACCAATAATTCCAATCGTAAACGACCGAATTTGACAGGAGGAGAACTGCAAATCATCAAAAATGTATGCGAGGGAATATTGGAACGGTATTCTGGAATCACTAAAACTGAGGCAGTTGATATATGCGCTTCGTTGACAAAAGTCTGTGTGAATATTGTGTTTGATGTAATTACAGATGAGGAACCCATTGCAAAAAAGAAGAAAACGGAAACTCGTGACAGAAAGAAAATTGACGTCGACGAAGATGTCAAATACGCAATTCGCCGGATTATCGGATGGTCTCTTTTTTAAGAATGAGATTCCGACACTGAAGAAAATTTTACGTGCTATTTCTGAAGATCAATCTTTACCCAAGTTATCTGGAAAAGTTCTTTTGAGAACTATGCACGAGATGAATTTTCGTCATATAAAACGAAATCGGAAGTTCTTATTGAGAAAAACGAAATTGTTTTATAGCGAAGAAAATATTTGGAAAACATGCGAGATTTTCGGATGTCAGAGAGAAAAATTTATTATTTAGACGAGACTTGGGTAAACGAAGGGCATACCGTTTCAAAAGTATGGCAGGACTGCAATATTAGTAATAGAAGACAGGCATTTATGGAAGGATACTCTACAGGACTCAAAGCACCATCTGGTAAAGGACGACGGCTGATAATTACGCATATCGGAAGTGCATCAGGATTTCTGGAAAATGGTTTCAATGTGTTTGAATCGCGGCGAACAGGAGATTACCATGAAGATATGACAAGCGAAGTCTTTGAATAGTGGTTTTCTTCCATATTGCCTTCTATAGAACCTGGTGCAGTTGTTGTGATGGACAATGCGCCTTATCACAGCCGGAGAATGGAGAAGTTGCCAACTTCAGCGTGGAGGAAAGGGAAGATTTTAGAGTGGCTGAAATAAAAAAGCCTGGATTGTGATGATAATATGCTAAAAGTGCAGCTTCTGAAAATTGCCCAACGGGAAAAGAGTCGGTACATTAAATACGTAGTCGATGAAATGGCAAAAGCTCGCGATGTGACAATACTTCTTCTACCACCCTACCACTGCGAATTGAATCCAATCGAATTAATTTGGGCCCAAATAAAAACCGATGTAGCAAGAAATAATCGCACTTTTAAGCTAGGAGAAGTAAAATTATTGTTAAATAATGCCATTAGCAGAATCACTACGGAATCTTGGACTAAGTGCATTATGCACGTAAGAAAAGAGGAACAACGCATGTGGTAACTAGATACAAGGCAGGAAACTTTGGTAGAATCCCTTATAATCCGTCTCGGCGATAGCGCCGATAGCAGTTCCAGTGCTAGTGAATAATGTGGAATAGTACGATAACCTGATTCTTTCGTTCTGAACAAATTACATAGTGATATAGTGATATATAGTGATGTATAGTGATGTATAGTGATATATAGTGATATATAGTGATATATATATAGTGATATATAGTGATATATAGGGACATAGGGATATATAGCAATTCAGAGGGGCCACTTGTGTGTAGCTTGTTACTCCTACGTCCCTACAAACTACAAACGGCAGAATTCTACAAGATCTGTTTTGAATATCTCTCTTTGGCTGGGTAAGCATTAACTGTTTTAATCTCGGTTTTAATTAACTACAAATCGCCCTGAATTAAAAAGTTTTTTTAAACTAAATATTACTAATTTAGTTTACATATAATTAATGCAAGTAATACTTATTAGTGTTATATGAATAATACTAAAAATTATTAGTTTATGAATGTAATTGATAAAGAAAACGTATAGAGTATACATATCACACATTTTTAAAACCATCTAATAACAGTATTTTTCTTAAGATAAGAGAAAAACCATCACAAGTACACTTAAAAACAATGTTAATAACTTGGATATTTTATTTCATTTTTTTTATTCTGCCCCCTCTAAAATTATACGCCTATGGAATTTTGCTCCCTTCGCCCCTCATCTCCCTGAGCCGTCCATATGCCGGTGATGAATCACTCCACACTATTTCGACACCGCTATAGTTAACCATATTTTTACAATATGTCTCGTCAGGTAACCAACAAATAGAGATATATTTATGTATAATAATATACCATATTAATGGTGTTACATCAAATTCTCTGGACGATAGGAATACCTACTTCTGATGATTAATAATAACCATGCTAATGTGAATATTAATCGTTTATCTCAACGTGAGTAAAAATAAAAATAATAATAATAATAATGATTTTTTCTCACCAAATAATTTATCAAGATAAAACATATCAAGATATAATACATCAATATATCAATTTATCAAGACACTTTATACAAATAATATCCAACCCACATTTAAGACAGGTTTATGACACCAAATGATTCATGCATATCATATTTAAGTTTTGGAGAAAGGATCCAAGTGTTTAGAAATGTACTTTCTATAAAAAAATATTCACAGATCTCGCAATCCTTGCAACTATCGGGTGTTGAAAACAAACAGCATGTAAGTAAAATACTATAAATCGAACAAAATTTGGTATGGTTAAATGGTTCATTATATCAAAAATTCTTACGCAAGTATCGCAGGCGTATTGAAAATACCAGACACAACTAGTAAAAATTTCACCAGTGAATTGAATGCAAATAAAACGCAGTTGTGTTACGATTTTTTGTT
Source organism: Tetropium fuscum (assembly GCA_964058915.1). Classification (NCBI taxonomy): domain Eukaryota; kingdom Metazoa; phylum Arthropoda; class Insecta; order Coleoptera; family Cerambycidae; genus Tetropium; species Tetropium fuscum. The sequence goes on along the minus strand of CAXKVY010014904.1, from coordinate 7,320 downwards.
CGTTTGAACCTGAAGGTCTTGTCGCTTTAAACGGGTTATCTTACATGTGATATTCAGTCAGGTTTGCGATTCCTTAGCCGTGCATATAACAAATATGTTTTCGATTAGTGAGTTGATAGTACCTGCCATGTACCGAGAACGTTGATGCCGTTGCGTTAAATTTGGCCCATCTTATTTTTGAAAACCATTTGCCGCAGGGATATTATGCTCTAAGTGATCGTTATCTAGTTACGCAAACAGGCAGAAATCCACACCGGTGGATAACAGAATACCGCCGTGTTGTCGATATATGTTATTATATCGACAAGATTGTAAGTATTTCCTAGAAGTGAGATCGGCGTTTAAGCAGCATTGTCCACCAGGAAGTGAGATTTCGCAAGTGTTGGTGTGTGATATTATTAATCGGCAATTTATACAAATACAAATTTTGGTGAACTGTAGATGCCAAAAAATCCCGAGGGGAAGAAGAGGACTGTTCGCAATTGACTCTTCGCGGCATTGCCAATTCTCCATTTCGTTCAATGAGGCATTTGTCAGAGAAGCCGCCTGTATCAGCCTGTCAGGCTCTTAAGAAGTGAGACATTCAATGTCCTATCAAAAAGAATTTGAGGTTTTTGTTTATAAGTAAAAAGTTGTCATTCGACTCAGCTAATCAACTCATATCAGCTGTGATTAAAGTTTTTGTTTTCCTAAAGATAGTGATGGCTTTGGCAAAAATTGTGTTGTATATACCGGGTGGTTAAGAATTACAACATCTTAAAATTTGGTAAGAGTAAACTTTGTAATTTTTGATCACCCCGTATAAAAACATAATTGTGGCAAAATCATTAGTTATTTATACTTAGTGATCAAAAAGTACAAACTGTACTCTTACCGAATTTTGAGATTTTGTAATTTTTGATCACCCCGTATAATGACCATAATTTTTGTCGACATTACTTTAGGCAAAAACTTTTATAAATAATAGCGTTTTCCCGAAAACAACATTTTTTGAGATTTTGTAATTTGTGACCACCCCGCATAAAAAATATGATTTTTGTCGACGTCATAACTAATTTTTGGGCAAGTAAAAACTTTTATAAATAATAACATTTTCTCGGCAATTTTAAATTTTTACCTCTTTCACTATTCTATTGCAAACCACATCCGCGGACATACTATATACAAACATGTTACGACAACTTTTAAAAGTGTAACTTAATAAATGCAACTTATTTATACAATAAAAGAGAACAAATATTTAAGAAAAATATGAAACTTGGCATAGGAGACATGGTAAATTTATCAAGAATATGCAGGCAAATCTTCTCTAAATGAATCAGTTGTCACAAGTACTGGAACGTTTGTTTATTCAACGTGTTAGAATTACAAACACCCACATCGTATCAGTAGTAATCAGTTTTTCATTGATATATGTAGTGTCAACACGTAATATATTATTTGTTATCACCATGCTGTGATAAAAAAAATGTGTTCACAGCGAATAAGAAATATTCTTAGTCAGTGAGTTAGATAAAACTGGAGTAACAGATGCAGGTAAAATAATATAAAGAAACCAAATAACAGTTAATAAAATTATATGTTTACACTATATAACAAATTACAGTAAGAATCAACAAAAAAATCCGTACTGTAATTTTCAAAAATAAAAAATTTGTTAATCAATTTTTTTCATTGAAAATTAGGTCTTTTTTTCAAATTAAATTGGCATATAATTAAAAAAAATATTTCAATAAAAAAATTATTTTAGGCATGAAATAACATAAAACATAAGACACTATTTCATGTTTCTGAATAACGGATATATCGCTGGTGAACGATATCCTGTGACACTCTCTTTATTTTTCTATTGTATTGATCCTGAAGAGGGTTGAAATCTGGGGTTGAGGGTTGATGTGAAACTAAAAAGGACGAGGTTTTGCCGCAAACACCAAAACACTGAACACTATAATCGATGCGTGTTTTGCCTACCAAGTTGGCATCATCAGGAGAGAGTTTTAAAAACTGAGGTATGAGGTGTTAGTAATAGTTTCTCGATGATGACAACTTGCTTGACGAAATGCGCGACGTGTATAGTGTTCAGTGTCCTTGGGTGTGTGGAAAACCACGTCAGTGCTATATTGTATCGGATTGGCAATTTCTATATTTTTATCAATAATTGAATGTAGTGGAAGACACAAGCCATTGGGTTTTATTTTTACTAGATATTTCAAATCCATGTGATACTAATTGGCTTATTAAGTTAATAAATAAAACACAATTTATACAGGGGGAAAGCAAAACTAACTAAAACCACTTTTAATACTATACCTTTTGTAACTATTTTTAACATTTCAATAATACTAACATATATAGATGGGGAAGTAAAAAGGGCGACATTCCTATTTTTAAACTGGAAACGAGTATTAACTATTAATCCCAGGTATTAAAATAATAAAATGTCATCAACTTAAATGGAGAGCTGTCAGTAATTACGTGTTATGTAAGTAATCATTGTATAGCATCTAAATAATTGTAAGCTATTTTATAGAATCGTTGCGAAATATTTTATCAAAACGTTGAATCGAATTACAAATATCTGATATTGGTTTTACATTTCCATCCTATTACGAACGCGAATGGAAAGATACCAATTTACTTTAAGTGATATTGCATTTCGTAAATATTTTTCACTACAAAGCGCTTTGATTTTCTACCCTTTATCAGGAATACTAGTAGTAGTAGTAGCTATTAAAGCTGCTGGAAACTACTATCAAACATTATGTTTCTTGTGAAGTAAGTACGTCTCTTCGTATCTGTATTTTACTTTTTTGCCTGTATAGGTAGGTACAGGTAAAACGACAGAACATATCGAAGTATTTAGATCATAGCTGCCATACGGTTAAATGTTCGTACTGAAAAGTAGAAGTATAATATAAAAACACAGTGTTGACATAAATGTTTATATGTAAGTGTTTACATGTTTACATAAATAGTGCACTTTATTTTAAATTATATTAAGCTAGTTTCCATTATGTCCAAACATCCATTATGACCAAGACCATAATAAAATGTTTACAATATCAATGGTTTTTAGGTCCAAATAAGCTTAAAGCGTTCGCTTTAATAGTATATACTTAAAGATTAATTCACCCGAGTAAATAAGCTTGAGGAGTAGACAGTTTAAACTAGAGTATTTATATATTATGTAAATTTACATTTTTATAGCCGCTATTAAACTTAATCGATCTCTACATCTGAAAACATGCGGCGTATTTGAAAGCGTATGTCTATATTCTTATTTAATTATCAACAAACCCTTCTGATTAATTATTAGATCTTCCTTAGCATATCATTTTTTATTATTGGCTCAAATATTTTTGCCCTATAAGACCTGTCACACCTTACTTAACGGCATAGCTATCAGATTATAGTAATTCAAATTATATAATGCTTTCTATATACCAATATAAAGCATAATATTCGTAAAAATGTCTCATGATTAAAGTTGGTTGTTGTTGAAAAAACCGTTTGTCAAGTTAAGTTTTTATTATCTCGTAAATGATTCATATCTTTTAAGTCTCTTTTATAAAATAAACAAATTTCACCCCTCGAAAGTTTATTCAATTTAATGAAATGGAATATACATCTGTCATATACATTTACGCTGCTGAGAAGGAAAGATGGAAATGATTGATTAGTTTCATGAGGATTGGGAGAATGAAAATACCTCTTAGTATGCTCGGATCAATATTAATGGGGGGGTTTGATTAAACGAATAAAATTATACCTCATTTGCACATTTATTGAAATACTTGGGATATTTGTATTGGAAAAATGTATTTGGAAAATATTGACGTTCTACCTGGCTTTACAAATACCATTATTGAAAATAGATGGACCCTCAGGGCTGATAATAACACATTGTTGATAATGTTATATTGCTCGTCGCAAAAATACCTTTTTAAAAATTTTATTTTGATAAAAGGATAGTTGTAACTATCCAAAAAAAATACAAATGTGAGTGAGTTTAATTTAGAACTTTACCGCTTGAATACAGAGACTAGACTACACTGAATAATAATACACTAAAATGTTCTTTTATAAACTATATAGGCACAAGCGACAGCTAGTGTTAACTACTTATTAGGTGCCGACATTAGGCATTAGGCATTAGGCATTAGGTGCCGACTACTTAATCAGCATAAGAAAGAAATATGATATGCAGTGATATGCAAAGTTATCTGAGTAACGTAATAAGCTGCTATAAGACTCAACATTTCAAGTTTAACAAGACTGATAAGCATAGCTAATTTTATTGGCAGTTATTGGCGAAAAAATAATTAATTTTTACAGGATTGCAGTTGGATGCTTAATATGCCACTCTATATTAGCTAATGATATAGACGGGAGAAGCAAAAGGCAATCTTACAATTTGGTAAAGGATAATTTAATTATCTTTCAATTTCCAACACAATTGTCAATTCTGCCGAAGGCGACGGGGATTTCTAGATTAACTGTACAATAAACATTATTATGACAATGCAATACTTTGGGATTCCACGATGCGTGATAATAGTATTTTATATAACAAGTGGCAAAAAATGTGACATTTTTTACAACTGGGGCGTTTTTAGTATGAGCAGAAATCAATTGCGACAAACGACACATTTTAGTAAAAAAAAACCCATTTTATTCTCGAGTTATGTACACAAATTTTTGTATCGCCATCGAAATTAGAAAACATTATAATTTTGTAAAAATATGGCAAATTGACAAAGTTACCTTACGTAATGACTAAATTGTATTGCTGTTAGAATCCAATAAAAAAACAATGATTTAAACGTCGCATTTGGCAGATTCTACTTTACAATAATTATTATTTGGAACAAAATGAGAATGAGATTGAGGAGGTAGATTTTATTCCTGGTAGTCCTCCGGAAATCGCGGAGCAAGAAATTGCTGTAACTTTAGATTTACTGCTAGCAAAATCTAGAAAATTTAAACCCAAGATAAACCCTCCAAAAATATATAAAGATAGCAAAGAAATTAGAAGATAAAAATATAAATAATGTTAGTAACAGTACTATTCATATAAATGTTCATTAAATTACGAATAATATTGTTCTTCATTTTTTTCACAAATAATAAATTAATTATTAAATAATAAATAATAAATAAAAAAGTTAAAAAGCACTTTAACCTGATACGTCGAATACGTCGGAATTAATATTTTCTCATACAGTTTTAATTACAGAAATAATCAATAAATACTTTCAATAACATAGTACGGCATGAATTTAATTAGTGTGTGGCCGAGGCTATGGAATTCCTTCGAGACATTTTTGAAATAGCAGAAGGCTGTATATTATTATCGATTACGTCGAAACGGTCAACAGGGAGTGTTCATTTTCTCAGTTTTGGCGTTATACACGCTTTTATTTCTAATACAAACGTGACGGCTGGACACAACTATTTCTCCAGAGAAGTGTTGAGCAAAGGATTTTTTAAATGTCACTCAATATTGAGCCTATATGGTACAATGATTTTAAGACGGTCCATAATTAAAGTGTCATTCTTTCGAATAAAGTAAAATAATTGTGATATTTTATATTATTATAGTTACAGTGCATTTAATCAAGTAAAAACTAAAATCGACAATTTTTGTCGGAGAGCAAAAATGTTTCTTCCATTGTGCCAGGGAAATTTGAGAGCAAAAACCTTGCGACTGAATGTATGAATTGTGTTTTTAAAGGTACTATTAATGTTTGTTATGTCTGAATTTGTATCTTTGGATTTTTATCTACGGCCATTTGATGAATAACTCAATAATATATTTGAAAAGTACTGTATAATGGAGCCATTACATATATAATAGTTATTGACTATATAATAGTTATCAGCTGTTATTACAGCTGATAATTATTATACACTTTGTAATGAAGTAGAAATAATTACCACCTCATTACGTTAAATTCAATTTTATTTTATTCTCTCCATTAATATGCCTCGTAAAATTTCGATTCTTTTTAGGTAAATATTTGTAATAAATTGTACATACAGTTCTGCTTATAACGAGGTCATAAACAAACCCCTTCTGGGTACCCCGCCGCCGTCAGTAGTTTTTCCAGTATCAATAATCCGCGTAACCGTCACCTCAAGGCACCGAAATATCGGACAGCGCCACATGCGCTGCACTCCCAACGATATCGGTAGGTAGGGAGATCACGCGTCAACGCGAAAAAACCGTCCAAAATCATATAAAAGCAGCTCCACAGCGCTGTAAGGTCAGTTAGCATTCTTCGCTAACCAAGCATTCTGCACCCTTCGGGTTGTCGCATTTTGCATCCTCCGCCTCCGCTGCCGTTTTCGTTGCTGTTATTCTGTAATCTGACAAGTTGCGACTTGCCGTGATTGCCGCTACCGATCCCCGTCACGAAAGAAAAGTAAGTGTACTTTATTAACAAGCGCTAAGGAAATCTAGTCTCCGAACTCGTAGTTAAATACATGTGGAAATCGTGTGGGTTTACCAAATAGGCTGTAGTTTGGGTCGTAGCATCTTGCACCCTTCGGGTTGTCGCATTTTGCATCCACCCTTCTGCTGAGCATTTTGCATGCAGCAGGGACTCCACAGGCTACCTGGGTCACGCACGCAATTTTCACTATTCGGTCTTCGGCATTAATGTTAGATACACGTGGAAACCGTGTGGGTTCACTCAATAGGCTGTAGTTCGGGTCGTAGCATCTTGCACCCTTCGGGTTGTCGCATTTTGCATCCACCCTTCTGCTGAGCATTTTGCATGCAGCAGGGACTACACAGGCTACCTGAGTCACGCACGCAGTTTTCACTATTCGGTCATCGAAATCGTAGCCAAGTCTACGTGGAAATAGTTTGGGTTCACTCAATAGGCTGTAGTTCGGGTCGTAGCATCTTGCACCCTTCAGATTGTCGCATTTTGCATCCACCCTTCTGCTGAGCATTCTGCATGCAGCAGGGACTCCACAGGCTACCTGAGTCACGCAAGCCACTTCCGACAAAACTAGTCCGCGTACATCATATCCGCGAAAGTTTGGATTTCCTACACGCTGCACGCTTTACTGTAGTATTATTGCTTCCTCCGCTTACTAAAGTAGTACCATTTATTTTCACTCGCCGCCCCTTTGTTATCCCGCTTTACGCCTTTATTCATAACGCTTTTCATCCCCCTGACGTAACTCGCTATAGGCAGACTGAATACCCTCTGTATATATGTAAATACCGGTGTGACCGAAATAATAAATCCTGTAAATAAAATCTGTCGTAATCATAAACCGGTGTTCTTCTTGAAGATAGGGTAATAC
>CAXKVY010014903.1:0-27613 GCA_964058915.1 Tetropium fuscum | reverse complement strand
AAGATATGTTAAGATCTGGCAAATGCATTTTTCGTAACACTAACAGCTTTCCCTTATATTACATACAAGTGGCTAAGGTGAAAATGCCGCAAAACCTGTCCCAGATTTGTTTGCACATGACTGTACCTAGGCCATTTACTTTCGCCGCACATCAAATCTGCCTACAGCCGTCTAATTACTATAAAACCTGATAAAAATCTGTTTTTTATCGGTATACTCGTAAAGAGGTAGCCGAAACATGAATATATTCTATCTAAAGTGCTCCTCAACATATCGACAGGCATTCTGGATGATAAGATGCAAAGCTACCGTTCCGAAAACAATAACTTAAAAAAATTAGATCATTTTTATAATTGCCGATGATAAAAAGCGTAAGCAAATAAAGGTTAATTACACACCAGAGTGTATCTTGGCGATAAAAAAATATATGCCGGCCATTATATCAAATTACCGCTAAGTTGGTTTACAATCATGTGAAACAATGTGAAAAGAGAAGTTACTATGAAATACTTTTTTTATTCGTCGAGCGGATTCCTTCGTGACACAAAACTACAGTTAAAATTGCGGAATACCATAGATAATAAAGTTATTGCATGTATTAATCGAATCGGCTACCATATCACGAATGTCTTTGACATTTCTCGGGATTTATTATCGGGAATAGAGCTAATTAACAATCAAATGAAATGCGTTAGATATATTTTGTCAGTGAGAGAAGTTGCTATTTTCACTGACAGTTGAATTTTATTAAAAATCTCATAAACTACGGGATGAAGAAATAGTGCTAGTGCCGAATTGTTTTGGAAACCTCGATTTAGCAAATCAATTTGTTTAATTCAAGATTTGCTGAATAATACCGTTACGGAATCGTCAGATGCTATTGTGTACGATATATTGAAAATCCCTAGATCTAGGGAAAAACTGCACAATCTGACAACACCGCACCAGACGATGTGGCAACATCGCATCTGGGGGTGCCAGATACAACCCCTCAAGGGCGAAATCTCAACCCTCTAGGTCTTTGAATAACCGAGATACACTCCTGGCCCCATTTAGAATAGTGGCGGTATATGAACATGTGAACTAACTCCTGGTGAACCCCTCGAGATATCTTGTATACAAACTAAGATGGGATGGAATAAATGAGAATAATCTAGAATAATGAACAAGTGAGAAAAATCTAGAATGGGATGGAATAATCGAGAAGCTTCTAGAGCTATTAAAACTATAAGCGCCAGCCGATCACGACACGTGTCAGTTTAGTTTGAATGCTCTTAGAGGCAAGACCTAGTAACAAGTAATTAAAAGTATTCAATAGTAATTTATCATTGAAAACAGTTGTGACTTGTTTTGTTTGGAAGTTAATAAAGTGTATTTGGATTCTGGAAAGTACTCACTTATTTTACGGACTCAGTGGTGTAACAATACTCAACTGATATATTTACTTACATTATAATTTAGCAATTTAATTTAGCCATAATTGACTATCGACTATCTTTAAATGATCGAATTCTAGGTGATGCCAATACCAGTTCCAAAACGACCACTTTAAGTCAGTTTTTCAGGCAACTTGTACCCACAGCGATGAGTTAAATAGACTCGCTGTTAATTTGCAACAGATAGTTCCACTCCTTTGAAAGTGCGATTCCAAACTGATTGAGTTTACTGGATCCCTATTTAATGAATGGTTTGAAAATGAAATAAACATACGAATGGTCATTACAATGATTAAGAGCGGTGTTATAAATCACCGTGTTATTACAAGAGAAATTGCAGGTTTAGGCAAGACAGGAGCGTCCTAAGATTCAAAACAGGCCCACAATTCATTGAAAAAAACAATATATATACCCGATGAGAGATTACACGGAAAATACACAAAATATCATTGGTGTTAGTTACTATGCATACTATGCAAAATATATTCAGAAATATACACAGACTTATAGACTAATTAATTTGCAGTATAAGACAAAACAATGTTTTTTATTTAATGTTTCTATAATCTATAATGCATCTATAATGCACGTGATAAGAAATTTGAAATAGTAAATCTCTAATTTTTTTAGTAAACTGACTAGGTAGTTAACAACTAAGGTTATAAGGTTTATCAATTCATGTCTTAAGTTTAATTCTATGTTACGTTACATAGCACTTTGCTTTTGTCACTTAGAGCAACTGAAAGGGCTTGGTAACCTTGAGTCTTAATGTCATCAGACATTAGACACATAATGTCATCAGACATTATGTGTCGTGTGATAAGCAGCGTCCTGCAATGCAGGCACCTAGAGCAGCGGCCCTAGCCTTATAGAAGCTACCTGCATACTGAATGGATTTACAAGTAACAACTACTCAGAGAGCTAATACTCCTTCCTGCATTGAATTACACCTACAAATCCGATATGATAGCTATGATCATTCACCAATATCTCCACCACTTGCAGACTAGTTTCGAGCTGTTGGCTCTCCCACAACTATTGGCTCTACCTACGGTGTACTGATGAGAGCCAATATCTCGAAACTAGTCTACACCTGGTGGAGATATTGGTGAATGACCATAGCTATCATATCGGATTTGCAGGTGTAATTCAATGCAGGAAGGAGTCTGAATAGTTGTTACTTGTAAATCCATTCATTACAAGCTGTGTTTTTGGTCTCAACGTAATTAATATGGCATATTTAATCATATGTAGTAGAAAACACCCAACTCTATCTATAAGTAGTTGTGTCCTTGGGCTAAAAATGGGCAGAGGAAAGGTTATGGATAACAAAATTTGTTCACTTATTATCAATTTTTTCAATTGTGGGAAGTCAAGCTCATAAATTGAAAATTTATTTTCAATTTATGAACTTGACTTGAATTATCGCGGTATGGTGTAGGAAATATAGTTAGAACATATAAAATGACCAGTTCAGTCGCTGCAAAACCCCGATATAAGAGTATTAGATAGAAGAGCGATAGAAGAGCATTAAGAAGAATTATCCAGAAAAACAGACATGCCAATTACCTTGAGTTAAGTGTTCTGTGGAGTGATGCCGTTGGAAGGCATATTTCAAGATCAACAGCTCACAGAGAAGCTCATAAATTAGGATTTGGGACTTATAAGGTAAGTTTTTTAATAAAAAAAATGAATTAGAAAAATTAAAAGTGACAATTTTGCATTATGCCAAAAAAGCCACTTTTAACACCACGGCAGAAGAAAAATATGGTAAGATGGGCAAAAGAAGAAGGAAAATGAGGATTGGACATCTCAGCAATGGCGTGCAATACAATGGAGCGATGAGGCCCGATTCGAAGTTTGTGTTGGAGATAGTCAAAGTATTATTCGCACGCAAAAAAATTAAGCGTTCCATGCTTACTGTCTTAAATGAAAAGTAAAATTTCCTGCATCCGTCATGGTCCGGGGAAGCATGTCATCAAAAGGAGTAGGAAAAACCTTTTATTGTCGGAAACGTGGATACAAACAAATATTTGGCGATTTTAGAAAAATCACTTTTACCGATCATGGAAGAGTGTTTGACATCCGGCCAAGAATTTATATTTCAGCAGGACGGCGCAGCATGCCACACCTCAAAACGAAGTTTAAAATGGATGGTACCACTTTTGGAATGGGTTTCTAGTAGTCCGGATCTATCACCCAATGAAACTTGGCACGAGATGAAAAAGGTGCTACGGAAATACCTTGGTCGAAAAATCCCTGAACTGAAGCAATGGCTTCAGGAAATATGGGATTCCTTTACACCAGAATTATGCGAAGGCTTGGTTAATACTATGCCCCAACGAATTTCGGCCGTAATAAAAAATAAAGGCGATGTTACCTAGTGGTAAATTTTAAAATTTTTGTTTTGTTGATTAAACGTATTTGTTCACATTTATTTGTTTTTATTCTCATTTTGTGTTAGTTATCAGTCTCAGGCACCTAATATGTATTTTTGTGGTTAAAAGATGTTGTCAAAAGAATAAATAAATTTGGAAGTACGTGTCGTATATTTCTTCTTCTATTTTTGTTCCCTAAGACGAAATTTCTGACTTGTCCCTAGGTGGGCCAACTGAAATAGGAAGGGGCTCGTATATATATACATATATATATATATATATATATATATATATATATATATATATATATATATATATATATATATATATATATATATATAAATACTTTGCAATATGTTGTTAACTGTATTTCCACCCAGAAGCCAATACATTTGTCATGTATTGGCTTCATTCACATGTTATACCCTTCTTCTCTGAGTTCTATTCTTCTTCTTAACGTAAACTTTCCACATCAATTTTCTATCTAGGGTCAAGATACTTTACGTTTCTTCGTAAGGAACGACGTTTCCAGTGATGGTTGTAGTTGTTACAACATGTGAATTTCTTGTACTGGCAGTTCACTCAATTTAAGACTCAATTTCATCGGTCAGTTGCTAATTTTATTTCTAAATGTAATATTTCATCTTCTCCTATATCTCCAAGTGTGCTAATGACCTATCATCAGCGAATATAGCTGCTGCGATGTCTTCATGTCTTCGATGTCTTCACTGCGATCATTGGCAAGGCAAACGTGTAGAGTAAATAGAGCAGCGGGCCTAGGACATTTCATTGAGGCATACCAGCCTATTACTTCATACTATGACAAATACTTCATACTATGACAACTTATGTATACTATGACAAATCCAACGTAACGTAACAACTACATCCTTGCCATCGAATTTTCTTTAAATCGATGTCCTCCAGTCCGCCCCTGCCGTGCCCGAATTAACGTCCTACCTCCATCACGTCTGGTTAAAACAGCACCAGCTAATAAAACGTTTTCGCGATATTACCACGACAGAAATGTTTGTTGAAAAATATTGAAATTTTAAATTTGACGTGACGGCACAATATTATATTACCCGGTTTATGTACACTTGTTTACTTATTTTCGAATCATATTAAATATTTTGCTGTAGAAGGCCGTGCAGGGATCTTTAGAAAATTATGAAAAAAAGAGTCGGCACATATGGGGATAAGTTTGCTGGTGTTATTAGATGGAGCTACATGTTACACTTATTATAATATGTTAATATCAGGAATTTATTATCGAAAAATTGAGTAAGACTGAAATTTATTTGACTTGGAGGTAATGGAAAATTAAATATTAAGCTTGGTTAAGAAAGCAACTATCACAGAACTGATATACTTTATCACGAAAAACAAGATAGTTGTATATCAAATACATAAAAATGCTAAGACAACAAATACGAAAAAGCCTAGAAGATGAAACAATGGCTAGAAGCAACCGTACTGTATATAAAAAATCAGAAAATTGGGCGGAACGTACCAACAGCATAGCAGGATAAATTCAAAATAATAGAAACGCTAAATAAATCTAAAATGTACATACCAGCACAATACCATAAATAACAAAATCAACTGCAAAAATGTTTAAATAATTGTTTTTATTTGATTTAATAAAGTAAACGTAACCACTATAAATAAAACAAACTAATATGCAATACCCAACAAAATACATAATAAATAACTAAAGAAAAAATAAAATGTAAGGTATCTATTTAGAAAAACACCAAGAAACGTAATAAAAACAACCACAAGACATCTGTATAAGACAGAAATATGCAAATTATGTAAGCAAATAATCAGATACACATCATATTCTGAACAAAAACAATAAAAAAAATCACAGATCTTGCATCTTATGCAAGTATCGCAGGCATATTGAAAATACCAAATACAACTGGTAAAAATGTCTCGAGTGAATTGAATAACAATAAAACGCAATTGTGTTATGATTTTTTGTTCGTTTGACCTTGAAGGTCTTGTCGTTTTAAACGGGTTATCTTGCATGTGATATTCAGTCAGGTTTGCGATTCCTTAGCAGTGCATATGACAAATATGTTTTCGATTAGTACGTTGATCGTACCTGCCGTGTACCGAGAACGTTGATGCCGTTGCGATGAATTTGGCCCGTCTTATTTTTGGAAACCACTTGGCGCAGGGATATGCTCTAAGTGATCATTATCCAGTTACGCAAACAGGCAGAAATCCACACTGGTGGATACCGCCGTGTGGATAACATATATCCACAAGATTGTGACTATCTCATAGAAGTGAGATCGGCGTTTAAGCAGCATCGTTCACCAGGAAATGAGATTTCACAAGTGTTGGTGTCTGATTGTCATAATCGGCAATTTATACAAATACAAATTTTGTTGTAGATGCCAAAAAATCCCGAGGCGAAGAAGAGGACTGTTCGCAATCGACTATTCGCGGCATTGACAATTCTCCATTTCGTTCAATGGGGCATTTGTAAGAGAAGCCGCCTGTACCAGCCTGTCAGGCTCTTAAGAATTGAGATATTCAATGTCCTATCAAAAAGAATTTGAGGTTTTTGTTTATAAATAAAACAGTAAAAAATCGTCATTCGACTCAGCTAATCAACTCATATCCGCTGTGATTTTGTTTGCTTCAAAATAGTGATGGCTTTGTCAAAAATTGTGTTGTGGTTAAGAACTACAAAATCTTAAAATTTTGTAAGCGTAAACTTTGTGATTTTTGATCACCCTGTATAAAAACATAATTGTGGCAAAATCACCATTGGTTTTTTATACGTGGTGATCAAGAAGTACAAACTTTACTCTTACCGAATTTTAAGATTTTATAATTTTTGACAGCCCCGTATAATAAACATAATTTTTGTCGACATTACTTTAGGCAAGCAGAATCTTTTATAAATAATAGCTTTTTCTCGAAAACTAAAATTTTTTTGAGATTTTATAATTTGTGACCACCCCAATTTTGTATAAAAAATATGATTTTTGTCGACGTCATTACTATTTTTTGGGCAAGTGAAAACTTTTATAAATAATAACATTTTCTCGACAATTTAAAATTTTTACCTATTCCATCTATTGCAAACCACATCCACGGACATACTATATATATGAACATGTTACCATAACTTTTAAAAGTGTAACGTTATAAATGCAACTTATTTATACAATAAAAGAGAACAAATATTTATGGAAAATATGAAACTTGATGAAAATATGAAAATATGAATCACATGTCACAAGTACTGGGACGTTTGTTTATGCAACGTGTTACAATTATAAACACCCACTTACAACCATTCTCTGTAACTGACTGAACCATATAACCTAAACATACACAGATAACAGCACAGCTAGGGTCTCCATGTGAACGTGATCATGTCGAGGTCGTTTGCATTTGCATGTCGCGAAGCGTAAATATTTTAAGAGACAGCTCCCATGTAAGTATTTTCAATACTAAAATTAACTACAGTTAAATGATAACCGAATACCAGTTAAAGTTACTACAGAACAGAAGTCATCACTGCTTGTATATAAACGGCAAGAGAAAGCAACATAGATAGGTCAATAATTGATCATGTAGTAGATAACACAGGCCAACAAAAAAATAAAAATTTTAGTGGCTTGGATTTTAACTATATTCTATACAGCTCTACACAAAATGTGCAGTCCAATTCCATTTTGTGGCATTTAAAATTACATATTATACAAGAATTGGTTCTTGTATATTTGCCCTATTGTTAGTCTGCTCTCTAGTGAGGTCCAAGAAAATCCACCAGATGGAGTAAGCATCCGATAACTACTTACACAGTCAAATTAAAGGTGCTGAGCGATGACTGAGGATTTAAATAAACTAAAGAGTGAGAAGTGATAAGTTAAGTGGCAACAAGAGAGAACCAAATGAACAAAAGAACACTAAGGTTGCTAGGCAATATATTAAAGAAGTCAGCATGAAAATCAGTACTGAATAGGATCCAATATAGGATAAAACTAGGCGAAAACCAAGAAGTGAATCAAAAGAGCAGGTAAAGAGAATATGAAGAACAGTGAAGGAAGAAGAAACAAATAAAACAAAAAACAATAGAGAAAAATAATATGCAAGGGAAATAAGGACTAGTCCAACTTGAAAAAAGGTAACTTAATATTATAATAAATTCTACACAAAATTATCGCACACGTAATTTCAAATTTGGATGGTTATCTTTCGCACCCTCCCGTATGTGGCCGATCATTCAACGCGTAATAATCGCTCCCAATGAAAGGACCGCCCTGCGGGAATCTCTTCAGAATTAAATAATGATAATAATTTCTGTATCATTGCTCAAACATTGAGCAATTACAGAAGTATCATTTATAATAGTTCTGGGGCAAGGGGAATGTGGGGGCTGGGTTATTGTAGGAATGCCAAGAATAGGGGGAACCGATTATGTTCCATTGCCGGCAACACAACGGCCTAGCGGCTTACAGTTGATAGTCCGGTATATTTTCAGACTAGGCCCAAATTAATAAAACGAACATCGGTTACTGCCAACCCACTACCAAAACTCAAATAGTGTTACAATTGACAAAAGTATACGCTGTTTACGGTTAAATAATCTCCGGAAATTGGCCGTTAAAGCTGAAGGAAAACGGGTCTTAGTCGAACAATGGAAAATTAATAGCAACATTGACATAGACGATATACTTATTTTCCGAAGATTTGAAGTTATAATAACAGCATCAATTGCAATAAATAATGTACGTATAAAGCTCTTCACAATATAAACTCGATGCCTGAGTTTATATAATGGCTTAAAACTCATAACCAATGGAGTTGTAACAAGCGAAGGTACAATATGACTATGATATCATTTGGTGAGGGCATTTAAGATAACGACCCCCAAGCCAAAATAACCTTCACCTTCACCTTTTTTTCGCTCCAAATTATCGAGCAAAGGATATTATTACATAGACTTCTAATTTCTGAAATGATCTAAGGATACTCTTGCAATGGGCGTAAATGATATTCCCAGTTTTGTTCTAAGAGACTGTGCCTATGTTTTTGCCGAGCCACTACAGATCTTATTCAATTGCATCCTACGTAATTCTTCCTTCCCGTCGTATTGGAAAAAAACATATATTTGCCCAATACCAAAAAAGGGAAATCAATATGATGTTTCAAATTATAGAGGCATTTCACTACTGTGTAATTTCTCTAAAATCTTTGAAACCATACTGTATAGTAAACTTTATTACTCTACCAGGCAGCTTATTCCGTCACGCCAACAAGGGTTCATACAAAGGAGGTCACCAATATCTAATTTAGCGGTTTTTACTCAATATGTCTCTGAGGTTTTGGATAATAGAGGACAGGTCGATGTCGTCAATACGGACTTCCAAAAAACATTTGATCAGATTGACCATAACATACTCCTTTTGAAACTAGAAAGTATTGGTTTTTCTGAAGCATTGATTAAATCATTCTCCTCCTACTTAAGCGATAGACACTTTCTGGTCAGATATCAAAATTTCAATTCAATATTATTTTCTCCAACTTCGGGAGTGCCACAACATTCCAATCTGGGCCCCATATTGTTTTTATTCTTTATTAATGATCTTCCTGAAGTCCTTACTTGTGAGCATTTGTTATTTGCCGATGATTTTAAACTCTACTCTGAAATTAAATATTCTACAGATTCCATCCATCTCCAAGACTGCATTAACAGAATGTCTTCATGGTGTGAGACAAATCATCTTAAGCTAAATATAGCCAAATGTAACGTAATGACTTATACTCGCAAAGCTTCATCTTATACTCACAACTACTTCATTGGGAATAACATCATCAGCCGAGTTGATGTATTCAAAGATCTGGGTATTTATTTTGACAGCAAACTCACTTTTGTTGAACATATAAACCATATTGTTTCTAGTGCCTTTAAATCTTATGGCTTCATTTACCGCAATTGCCGGGACTTTTCCAATATAAGCACCTTCAAATCTCTGTTTTACGCTCTGGTGAGGTCAAAACTAGAATACGGGTCGATTATATGGTATCCAATTTATCACGTTCATTGTCAACATTTAGAATCGATCCAAAGAAGGTTCTTAAAGTTTTTGATCTTTTTGAAAGATGGATCTTATCCTCCTAGAGGCCTGGATCAGATTTATTTACTTGTGAGATTTAATTTTGACTCTTTAGAAACTAGACGCAATATCATGCTAATTACATTCTTATTTAATATCTTGAACGACAAGATTGATTGCCCAAATCTTTTAAATAAAATAAATTTTCTGATACCTCGCCTAAATTCTAGAGAGCAAACTTTATTTTACTCCTAGATCAAATATTTTAAGAAAGTCCCCAATATCTCTGATGTGTGAACTGTTCAATCGTATCGCTTCTGATTGTGATATTCAATGTGATAATTTGAAGAGTATATGTAACTGGGTAGCTCGGTTAGCTTAAGTATTAGGTACTTGTCTGATTTGTTGTAGTAAATTATATTTTGTTTGTTTGCTTTATTTTGTCATATATGCATATTATGCATATGCATATTTAGTTTGGCTAATAGGTATTAGTCTTATGTAGTGTATTGCTGTTTTGTATTATTTTACTTCTACTTATATTGTTATATTTTAATTATTACTTGTATTGCTTTTATTCCTGTAATTGGGTTTTCTTTCCTGTTGGAAAAAATAAATATTATTATTATTATTTCTGAGAAAAGTATTTACCCAAAGCTATGGCCTTGAAAGCTTGACTAAAAAGTTTTTTATTTTTTGAAAAGCCTCAGATACTTGATACCAAATGGTAACCTGGTAAATTAGTAGGGAGCAACATGTTTTGTTCCATTTTAATAGTCTCATTTATACCTGCAATTGATTGAAACAGTTCAGCATATTAGATATGTATATACAGAACATATATTATGTAGAAATGTGGCTTAATAACATTAAAAGGTAAACGTATTTCAAGATGGCGGATCTTGATATTTAGCAAACTTCAACAGATTTTGTACAAGTTGAGTGTTATATACTTAAAAGTAGACCTTACAAGAGACACTTAAGTGACCGGCATTATTCCAAGATGGTGGCCCGATCAACATCTAAATCTACTGTATTTTGTTGAATATTTACTATCTCGCCGTACTTGTATAGCCTTGCAATACACGTGGAATTCTACAACGATTTTACTTCGCTTAACCGTACTATTCCTCTTGCAGTTTCGGCCAGAATCCCGTAACACCGGGCTGCCTGATCATCCGACCGAACATCCGGCGGCCGTTCGACTCATTGTTCTCCACCACGGCCGCAGCGATTTCAGCCAGAGACCCTCCGCTGTTCTGTGCGGCCAGAACGGCACTCTCTAGGTTCTCGTAAATAACGACCCTCCCTGCTCGGGATCGTTTAGGTGATTTACATAAATATTCCTAATAGTCACTTTGGTATATGTTTGTTTTCTATAGTCATGTATTCAGTCCATTTTTACTCTTCGAGTCAAAAGCTAAGAATTGGACACAATTTCAAAGTTAAAAATCGGTGCATAAAGGGATCACTCTGGTCGAAACCTTACAGACCGAATGTCACTAAACGTTAATTTCCGCCGGGTATTCCATCTAGTCCGCAGCGGGCGCCAGCAATACTATGCTTTATTCAGTAAAACCCCTCCATAGGGGCAACTGCCAAAATACTGGAATTGACCATATTAGTTAGGTTATGATCTCAAATTGGCGCGGGTTCCTAGTTTAAAAATTAATGTATTGATGACTTATCGGGACTCAAGTTCAGGGCGTTATAGACGTGATATCGAAAGTCTCTTAGTGAAAAAAGTTGCATAAATACATTGTTTGATATTTTATTTGACTGAGTGTTAAAATATTGATTAAACATTATCAAGATAAAAATATTACCAATTTTAGAAGGCGATGTTTGTATGGAAAACATATGTCGTTTCTTGATCCAATGGTTCAGAGAGGAAGGGGTTTGACATAATATGGTCCTTGAGAGGTAGGTACCACAGTATCTATGTAGGTACTGTAAGGATTTGGATAAACTTATTCAATAAGAGTTTCTTACATAATATATTATAATTTCATTGTGTTAATTTAAAAACCGGTAATATTTGTGGCAACATCGCCGAATTTGTTTTATATTTGTGTCCTAGGTAACTTCTAATATCATTTTATTTTGATTTACCTATTTCTCGTTTTGCAGTTTTCATCACAGGCTTATCATTTGATGACGAATTAAATTTATTAAAAGTACATTATTCAGTATCACCATCAACTGATGTATCTTGTTCTTGGTTGCCCCGATCTGAACAGAGTATGCGTATGATAGGAATAAGTGCAGAACAACTATTCAATCGAAAGGTATAAAGCACAATACCATTGTTTTTCCAAGGCTTTTCCATTAGTATCATCAAGTTTGCTGTGCGGTATCTGTTTAGTTAGTTAATGAAAAACCTAACATAACAAAATGTCCATATAAATAATAATCCGGTATGTAGGTACTTACCGGATTATTATTTATATGGAGAAATCCACATTTGAGCCCAAGAAACAACCCACCGACAATATCATAACATAACCCATAACCCTCACGAAGAAAGACCTGTATATATATATATATATATATATATATATATATATATATATATATATATATATATATATATATATATATCCCTTGGAGAGTAAATTTGTAAATTTAACTTTCACATCGTTTTCCAAGTTTCGACATCTGCTAAATATATATCTGCTGATTCTCCATAAATTAATTTGAGGGTAATATTATGACGTTGGCAAAATCTCTGCAACCACGCATTAGACGCTTTGATGTTCTCAATTTTTAAATTTTCAGCTGCTTCCAGGGCTTTTCGTTTTATTATTTTGCCAAAATTTTCAGTTAAAAAGAGAAGCTCGAGTGTTTTTTGGCAAGATAAATTAACGACAGAATATGTGAAAGAACAACAACAATTATTATCTTTATTTATACAATTATTAGAAGGAATAGTTATTAAAAACACAATTGGTGTACTGGTTTCAATATTCTCTTCTGTAGTTTATGCGGAATATTCGTTTTGACTTGTTTTATTCGAGACTCGTAAGTTACTAACAAGATCTTCTTGATGTTTGGGGCCTACTTGGAGGTAGGGTTTAATTGATGATGATGATGATGATGATGATGATGATGATGATGAAGATGGGTGTTTACCTTACTCTTGGGGAACTGTACCGTACGATTTGAATGATTTGTATTATTTTTAATGGACAGTTCAATTTTAGCTGCAGAATTGTTGGTCCAAGTAGATATCGTATTAATTCCCAGTGGAACATTTTTATACCAACCTTTAGAATTTGTGTTTTCCCAAAAGGAAAAACATAACTTTATTTATTTATAATAATATAAGACTAGGCCCGTGAGTAACCCGTGGGGCACTACTTATATAGCGACATACATTACAGACTTAAAACCATAAATGTCAGAAACTCCTAGAAAAATGTCGCCAAACAACGTTTTTGCAGCAAAATCTCATATGCATCGTTTCCGTATAAAAGTCTGATGGATCACAGCAACTTTTCCACCCATTTATTTTAATCATTCTAATCTATTACACGCATATACGTATACCTATCTTTTAGCAACATCAACAAGTGCAGCCTATTCTAGTCTCGCATCTCCGAGAAAAATCGGGTTTTAGCTCTTGTTTCACATCGAGAATTTCAAGATGTTTAGAATATATTCCTTGTTTCACACGGCTAAATATGCCTTATTCTCTGCAGTTTTCCGGAATTTTTCCGGTGCATTTTCCCGGGCGGTAGTTGGCATAACAGATCGCCACGAGTGCTTGAATAAATTTACATAATAAAGTATCGAAAATATGTATCCTAGTTTCCGGTAATATAATTATACTATCTAACTTGAGTTTCAATATATATATATATATATATATATATATATATATATATATATATATATATATATATATATATATATATATATATATATATATATATATATATATATATATATATATATATATATATATATATATATATATATATATATATACGTTTTTTGTTTATGACGTTTTGTTGGCAGTTTTGTTGACAGACATAAGCACTCGCCTACGTAGCTGCTGCCTACTGGGATGGTTCGCGACAGTGCCGACAGAGGGTTTCGACCTTAATGTTAGGCGCGAATATCTGGAGAATATACGATAAAGCATGTTCAGTACTGTTCCTTATTTATATAGGTGACCTATCTAATTGTCAACCAGACTCAAAATCTGGTATCATACTTTTTGCTGATGATTCTGATTTTCTTAAGAAAATCACTTAAACTCTTAACACATTGAAACACTAGTATGCCATTCACGCGTCCAGCAAAAAGAAAGCGATGAGTCACTGCTTAAAATCAATTTATCCGTCAAATATACCTACAATAAGTTTCGACTTCCCAAATTGTTAATTACTAAAAGTGAACGTAACAAATCAAAACAAACCGCTATTGTATGCGTGCTAACTTATTAAAACCTGAAGTTACTAACATATTGTGGCTCGCGAATTATATCGGGTCCATCATTGTACTGGTGAGTTTGTAATTAAAACGTCATTCCCGCGGCCTCTGTACTCAAGGGTAGAGGCGCCGAGTTCGGGACGCCGCCCTAATTGTGCCTGCTTCAGGTATCCCCCTTCAGGTTACGATTTTTTGTTACAAAACTGTATTTTTTAAGATTTTAATTGAAAGATTATTATGCGTCAAATCAAAGGAAAATTTTTGTATCCGAAAAAATAGAGTGCACGATTGTCGAGTCCGAGTGAGTTTTGTAGTAAAAATTCGTAACCGCGCGAGAATGATAGGTTGAGGACATTAGAAATTATTTTATCCTTTTACATTTAATTATATAACACCTGCAAATGTATAAAGAAAAACGTTCCACCTGTTTTATTATGTAAAACATTATTAATGACTAGCTCATCCGCATCCGCGACTTCGTCCGCGCGATTTTAACGCCCGTTCTGAAGCCGCGAGACAGGCACCCTTTGTGATATTACGTCGTGCAAGGGGTAGGCGGCGGGAGGCGCCACTAATATATATATTAGTGTATAATTTAATTCCCTATTTGAATCGGATTGTATTTACAATTTTTAACGCGGAACCCTAATTCTTTTTCTGAAATAAAAGTAGCCTCATTTATACCTTATAGCATCAGCTATGTGCCAGTGAAAGTCCCGTCAAAATCGGTCCAGCCGTTGCTGAGATTAGCCTAAACAAACGGACAGACAAAAGTTTTAAAAACTGTTTTTTCTTTATTTCTCTTAATTGTTTTAAGTATATACTTTCATATGCATTCAGCAAAAAACATTTATTTTGACATTATAAACTGACACTTCAATTTTATTTATTTGCATAGATATTAACTTTAAACAATTATCAGTACCTTTTACTAATATTAAAACAAAATTATAATTAGATTTATAATACCATATTAGATACTAATTTTGATTATTTACTTATTCTAATTGTTACTAGGAATATTAAAAACACAATTATTATAAATAGTTTTTGGATTATTTGAAATTTCAGATCACGTGTTCTTTAATTGCAACTATCTTTATGAAGAACATTTGTCGAAGAATTAGTGTTAAGGCGTTACTTCCTATGGATTCTATTATATTCTGATGATATTCAATGTTCAGTATCTAACTGGAGATATGACTGAACTGATGTCCAGTTAATTTAATAACTTGCTGCTGACCAACTCCTTTTTTAGCTAGGTTAAAAACAGCTGTAACTCGGGATGAATGACTTGTTACTTTATTCTTTTTTATGTTGATACCAATATTGCTACCTATTTAAAGCAACCAAATATCGCATTTTTTCCTACCGAACAATTCTTGTACCATCCCGTAAGAGTCAATGTTGATTCCAAGTAGAATTAGGGGTTAAAAATAATCTTTCAGTTTTATGTGGTTCCCCCTTATATCTAACGGCTTTTTAAGCAAGCGAATGGGACAAGTTTCTGGTTTGTTTTTGTCTGTGACTAGCCACTTACTGCCCTTTATATGTTGCAAGTATTACTATAAATAATATGATAATTTCCAATCAGCAACAATTTCCTCAGTTCCTAAGTTAAGATTATGTATAGTAATTATCGAATACGAGCTTGTTTAAAACATATACAATTTTTGTAATAACTTTTGATTTAAAAAACCACTTCCGCCAACTCTGATTGGAGGTTGAATAGCGTCATTATTTATGGCGATTGCAGGTCAGATATCGATGTGTGGCTGCATGACAAGGTAAATTTTCGGTTATTCTATGAATTTAGATAGACAGGAAGATGATGCTGACCATCTATAAAATATTGAATAGTTATTTGAAACGTAACGTGATGTGAATGTCAAAAAGCAGATTGATACTCGCCATGGGGCATACGTTAGATTGGATGCATGCATCAGCTAACCTAAAAGCTACCGGCCGATATCATGTTCGGTGTTATTGTTGGGGTAATTTATAGTCTTGCAATGTTTATGATCTCTTATGATGTTTGGCAGGTGAATTATGTTCCCTGGCGATACCGATCTGGTATCGGGAGCAATTTTGGTTGCAACGTATTATTATGTGTCACTTTAAGAATGAAAAGTCCGGTTTGGGAAGTACTAAATATTTTTTCGCTATAAATCGCTATAAATCGCTTTGTTGCGGTTGTTAATTATATTATATATTAATTAAAATGTTTATGAATCGCTCCAATGTTTATGTTTATGAATCTCTCCAATTGTGACCTACTTTGGCCGCGCCTATTAGAAATTTAGCCTTTGTTGGGAGCTTTACAATGGAGTTTAGGGGAATCTTCCAATTTTGAGTCCAGAATTTCTCCATCCAGATTCTACACCGGAAATAACCGGCGGTGTATACATATATATATATATATATATATATATATATATATATATATATATATATATATATATATATATATATATATATATATATATATATATATATATATATATATATATATATATATATATATATATATATATATATATATATATATATATATATATATATATATATATATATATATATATATATATATATATATATATATATATATATATATATATATATATATATATATATATATATATATATATATATATAAACTGCTATTCAAAATTATCGCACCACGTTAATATTTGCTAAAATTTGAGCTCTCATAACTTTTTTACTTTTAGTCCAATTTTGATAATTTTTTTAGAATACTGTAGATAAAACGACTAATTTCAACTTGCATATCCAGTCTTTTGTTAACTGAGGACGGTTTAGGTATTATACAAGGCTAACTAAAAGGTTGTTATATAACCATAATTTTAAAACACTCTGTGGAATAATTTCGTGACCAAATTCTTTAAAAATACCAATTTTTGTTAAGAACCATTCCTTTCCTAAATTTTGTTTTTTGGTCCATGTCTTTAGATGCATTGGTTCAAAATTATCGCACCATACAGAAATCAATTGAAAAAACTTTCAGGGTGAGAAGAAACATTTTTTAATTAACAAGAAAACAAAGGAAAACAAAGAAATAAAATTATGTGAGCTGATCCCTAGTAGGTTGTGTTGTCACCTCAAGCTCGCATTACAGCCTCAATCCGCCGTGGCATACTTCTAATGAGGTTTTGAATAACGGGTTGAGGAATATTATCCCACTCATGAAGAGTAACCTGTTCCAGCTGTTGAATGTTCTGTGGGGCTGGTAGACGCCGTTTCACTGCTCTCTTAATGATGTCCCATAGGTATTCGATGGCATTTAAATCCGGGCTACATGCTGGCCAGTTCATAACATCAATATGGACTTCATTCAAGTACTCAACACAAATTCTTGCTACATTATCTTGCATGAATATGAAATCAGGACCAATAAACGGAGCATAGGGCATTACATGCTCCTGGAGAATGTTCTCTACGTAGTATTCCGCATTCATAGCCCTTGCATGAATAGGGAGTAACTCCGTACGACCATCGAAAGAAATACCCGCCCAAAACATTTTGGAGCCACGACCAAAGGGTTCGTTTAGAACGAAATTGAAGGCAGCTTCCCTTTCCCCTTGTCTTCTATACACACGTTGCCGCCCATCACAAGATTCTAAGCTTATTCTTGTTTCATCGGAGAATAGGACTTTCCTCCAGGCATCGATAGTCCAATTTTCATATGCTCGTGCAAATCGTAATCGAGCTACCTTCTGAGCCCTGGTAAGTTCTCGTGCCTTTATGGGCCTTCTACTGATCAAACCTGACTCCCGTAGTCTTCTCCTTACAGTAAGAGCAGAAACTTGAACATTTCTAACCATCTCAAGTTCACTCTTCAATTGCGAACTTGTTACTGTCCGATTTCTTAAAGCATTTTGGCGGAGAAAATGGTCATCCCTAACATTCGTCGCCCTTTTTCTACCCTGCCCATGTCTCTGTCTCTGGAGTGAGAACCAGTTGCCCTGTGACGTTTTAACATTCGACTTATTGTCGAATCGTTAACACCCAGAATTCGAGAGACATATCGCATACTTCTACCCTCTTCAACCAAAGTTTGCGCTCTTAGACATTCCAATGCTGTCAAATGTCTCACACGATTCATTATTTTAAATTGCTGAATATTCCTCAACACGGTATTGTTTTTAAAAATGTGTCAAAATGAGATTGCAAATGAAATGGATATGCAAATTGAAATTAGTCGTTTTATCTACAATATTCTGAAAAAAATATAAAAATTGGACTAAAAGTAAAAAAGTTATGAGACCTCAAATTTTAGCAAGTATTAACGTGGTGCGATAATTTTGAACAGCAGTTTATATATAATTATTGTTATGGTTAATATTTATTTTATATATAGCCTTACGTTTGGTTGTTAATTGTGACCTTATATGTTTTGATATCACATTTTATGTAAAATTTTGTTTGAAATAGAATATGTCTTAGTTGTTTACTTACTTTGTTTACCTTATTTCCGGTAGATATTGTTGTTATGGGGGCCAGTCCACAATATATGTGAACACTTGTGAAATCAATAATCGCTCAGTTATCACTGTTAATTCTATTTCAATTTTTTAAGAAATTTTGAAATATTAAATTTGTTATAAGTTCACTTTTAGTAATTAACAATTTGAGTATCCGAAATTTATTGTAGGTATATTGAAATATATTGTAGGTATACGGAAAGAATTGATTTTAAACAGTTACTACGCCTTCCCTTTTGCATTTGTTTAGAAATTCAGGTCGGCGTAATACTTTTATTGGTCGATTCCATCAAAATTGTCACAGCGCATTTATTAAATACTTTGTGTCATATATTTACCAGAAATATCTGTGTCGCTTTATTGTTTTGTGAGTTGAACATTGGCAGTTCTGTGACGCTAACCTAAGTCAGCAGATCTATGGTCTAATTTCTGGGCGGTTACCTTTTTCGCTTCTTTTCTAAGCCGAACGCGTTGATGGCATGGTGGTTTTTCATCGTGTTAAAAGTTTAAGTGATTTTCTTGGTTAAATAACGTAGTATGTACGTTCCGACATTATGAGATAATACAAGGAAATCATTGTCCATGTGTTGAGATTTTGGATCAGTCCGCACATACCATATTAGTGAGATCATATAACTTGTAACGTTGAGGTAAGCTTTGTTTCTTGAAACCGCATGTTCATATTTTAATTTGGCTACTTTGTGTTCTCGAAGCCGTTTTTCAACTAATTAAGTAAGTTTTACCAGATATATAGTCACTTAACCTAACTTTTTTTACTTGTAACGAGACTAACTTACCGGTCTGTGTTACAGGGCTTCATTGTCTTTCGGCGAATGTAAGTCACACCACCTTTTAGACCATCTATCAGACCACCTCTTCACCACGTTGTACACTACCTTTGGAACCACCTTTAGGGCCAGCTTGCTGAGGTCCATCGATCCCTGTACCGGTGTAGAGTCTCAGGAGAGATCCATGATACAAGGAAAGAAAGGTATGCTATTGCGCATCGTACCGTGACATAAGTGGAGAGCGATTCGCTATCACTGCTGGCAGGCTGGAGCTGTTCCAGGCGGAGAACAGTACATTTCTTGCGGCGTGAAAACCCTTTTCTTCAGATCAAGAATGTATTTTAAAATGAAAAAACCAAATGAAGCTATCCGTATGAAAACACACACAAGAAAACGAAAAGTAATAAAAACAATTATATGAATAAATAAATACAGATTTTAAAATATATAATGTTTTATTTGCAATCTCTCAAAAATTTTATAGCAATAAACATGCAAGATATGTATTCGATAGATGGTACCGACTAATGACACTAGTCAGAGCTCAGCAAGTGAAGAAGTTTCTGCATTCTCTTTAGAAATTCATTCAGTGAATTTATGCCTAAAATGTAATACCTAGATAGGTACCTTCATACTTTTTTTAACAATAAAGATGCATCATTATTACATTATTCATGCAGCATACAGATTCCGAAATAGTTAGGTACAAAATAGGTATCAAGATGAAGAGTAAAAAAATCTTTTATTTTGCTTCTTTGCCCATGTGGATTTATTCCAATTTTAGTATTTTTTTTCATAATTAATATTAATAATTTACGAGTGGTATAATTAGGGTGTCCTGGATATTTAATATACCCTCCTAATATCAAGTAGTTTCGCAAATAATGAATTTATACGCTTCGTCGTTTATAATCTATAATAACAAAATTACGAATCAATTTCAGCCACTTTTTCAATAATCTATTTTTAAATGTCATAAGAATTCGGCGCGTAATTAAATTCTGTATGAAATCTCTCCGAATTAGTCTAAAATAAAGAATACTTTACGATATAATGCATGTACATATTACGCGAGTGGAGATTTCACTCTCCAGTTAACGCCATGCGCGCAGGCCTTGCGAATTGGTTCGAGTATCCGTCATATCTTGATTTCCTTGTATCATGGGAGATATCCACCTTACTGGAAGACTTGTTGCATATCACAGATAATAAGCTAGTTTTAAGAATATTTTAAAAAGGGACACACCCTATTGATTGACTTGATATTGCTACGCTACATGTGTACGCTTAAAAATAAAGAATTATTACGAGCCCTCAGCAAACGTTTGACCAAGTGTCGATAGGTATTCGCTTGGTTACTCTCGCTGGTTAAGCAACATATTTGAGTAGGCCTCACTATTTGTATGTATGAGTATAGCCTCACTATTTGTATGTATATTGATTGCGGAAAGATCATCGTGCACGTTGACATTTAAAGCGTTTTTCTGTTTATGCCGTTTATGTATATGCTGCGTTTCCAGGTATAATATCACATTTTTCGTAATTTTTTTAATTCTTTTTGTTATGTATCACCATTTCTAAATTTCCAATTGTAAAGTAAGTAAACCTAGTAGTAAGTATACTGTGTGTATTATTTTTCTTTTCCCAAAACATTACAGACAGTGCCAGAAAGTAGATACTCGATACCCAGGACAATTTGGGGAATAGCTGACTTAGTTGCGCATGATCAGTGGCGTTCAAGGGAATTTTATTTTTATTTTAATTAAGAGCTGAACTAGCTTAGGCAAACTTTTATTGCCCACTTTGCTAAGTCGCTGTTGAATGTACTCCAAGGGGTAAAAAATTCTTTTTTTTAATGATAATTTTTAACTAGTTTTTTTTATTTTAAATAGAACATGAAACAATCTTTTTTCTAGACTAGCCTTTAATTTCTGGTAGATGTCAATAAGAAGTTAATTTTAATATTTAAAGTTACTTAAATATTACACTCGTTACACGTTAAATATACACTCTAATTGGTGGAAATCTCAATCAGCACTATTATTATTAATAAGTAGAAACAAAAATGATTTTTAATTATTTTTAAAACTTATTTTCAGAAAATTATGTTTATAATGTAAAAATAATGTTAAATAATAAAATATTGGTAGGTGACTGTGCTTAGTATTTCAACTGGCCCACTCAAATAAATGAATAAATACAATGGAAATGAATGGAAAGTCAGTATATTGATAATGTTGGTTAATCCTTGGTTAACTGAAAAGTAACCGAAGAACTGTCCTCCAAATGTGTCAAAAACGCGTCCTAGAAATAGCACAATTGACATGAAGCGGGTGCATAATGACGCCCCCGTCTTGGATGAGCGTCGGTCCAGGGCCTCGGCCCCTGCCTGGCCCTGCGGTCGCGTATTTTATGAAGCGGAATATTTGCAGAAATCGATGGCTGGCGCTGGCTGCCACTAATTACAAACGCCGTCTAATTAACGATATATAGGAAATTGTTCTGCAATACTTTGAAGTGCTAGCTTTTGGATTACTACCGATGATGGATTTAATTAATTAACAGATTACTAATTAACTTGATTGAGATATTTTATAATGGAAAATTCTTTAATACACTTTTAACTTCAAAGGCCCACTCGCCTTTTGTCTAAGGGCTTCCCATTTTTCAATTATTAAAATACCAGCCTGATATAAGGGAGCGAAGAATGTTAATTTGGTGATTAACTTTTTACCACCACAGAGCATTTACAATCACAAGGCATTTACAATCGCAATCACTACTTCACGCGGGTTCAATTACCTAATTATATGGTGAGAATTATTAATAAGAATTATGAATGAGAAGAAAAATGTTTCCCAAAAACACCCTGTAGTGATGCAATAAGCATTGATTACCCATGGGCTCCGTCCGATTTTTCTTGCAATTTCTCGATTTGATTAATTCTCCCGTTGAAAAGCTTAAATATGCGTCCTCTTTCTTCCAAAGATAGTTCTGCCACGTCCCATATTAATATCAAACGCTTTTACCACGTGCAAATTATTATCATTTATTGTCAATCCCCTGACAAGTGACATGCTTTTGTTTTTTGTACGTACCTAGCCATCTAGGATCTCAGAAAGTTAATGAGAGTTATCAAGTGTCGGATTATAAATTACAATATTTGCTTTAAAAAATGTCCACAATTGTAGAATTTAAAAGTATTAAACAAAATGTTGAACAAATATTGTTAAAATGTTTAATTTAATGCTATATGTAGCTTATAGCTATATAGCTATATAGCTTACTAATAAACATTTTGACCATTATAGAAAATTAGAACAAATTACTGGGTGAGAGTTTTTGGACAAAAAATATTATTATTTACATTCATGTATGTACGCTTTTATGTACGCTACTCATTTTAAACCATGTTTTCTAAGTATTTCCATGTTTCAACGATGTAGGATACTGCTGTGTCATCCGCAAAACCAATAATATCTACTCTGCTATGTAGGTAAGGTCATTTATAATGTTTACATAAATAGAAAACAATATCGGTCCTAAAACTGTACCTTGTGGGATTTCCCACTTCCAAGACTGTCTGTCTTTTTGTAAATATAGTTCTTTAATAGTTGTAAACATCTCGTTTTTGTTTCAGCTCTACGTTATTCGAATTTCTATAACATTAAATAAACTTTAGTAAGACTTACCTTTAATCAAACTCTAGAAGCCACTGGTAAAATCAAAACCCTAGAATGGAAAACG
The DNA here is from genome assembly GCA_964058915.1 of Tetropium fuscum. Taxonomy (NCBI): domain Eukaryota; kingdom Metazoa; phylum Arthropoda; class Insecta; order Coleoptera; family Cerambycidae; genus Tetropium; species Tetropium fuscum. Next base: position 4,236 of record CAXKVY010014903.1, on the reverse strand, counting down.
AAAATTAGCAAAGGTATATAAAATATGAAATAAGAATATATGAGTATATGAAATAAAAATATTAAACAAAACACTATGAAAAGAACTATATCCTAGTTGTAAAAACAATTACATAAATGGACACGTAATAGAAAATACATGGCAATTCTAGAAGTCTGCGTTAAGACCATTCTAAAAATCGATAAAGCCAAATAGGCAGCATCATTCACATAGCTACAACTTAATTAAACCGCGGAACTATCTGGTGTGTATTTAAGTTTTATTAGAGCTAATTATACTATAGCGTTTCCAATTTCATCAGGAGATAAAATGGAATTTGTAAATTATACTGCCAATTAACCGCATTACTTGAACAATTGGTTTAATCATTTTTGGGCGAACATATCGACCGTGTTTTGACGGTGGAGGAGCAACTAGGCCGCGTGGGGATTTCACTTTTACCGAGGTAATTATATAAAACGTAGTAATAATGAATGTCTTAAACGCTTGTGCGTCTTTAACCAGGCTTTTGATTAAGAGCAGACACTCTTTTGCCGCAAAAAATATTAAAAAATAAAACAACACATAAATTAGAAATCCGGAAATCCTACTGATATGAATTAGGATTGGGAAGAGAATAATGTTAACAACATTAGTTGGGATGAAGGTGTAACGAAGAGAAAAATTCCAGGCCACTTGTCACAAGTATATAGTGTAGAATAGATTTTAAGTCAATACCAGCCATAATAATCCCTTTGCCAGTCAGGTAATATGATTTTGTATTATAATAGGGGAGAGCGGGGTTGGTTGTGCCATTTTTAAGTTATGAATTTTCGATCAGTTAACTAAAGGGTATGCAGATTTTTTTATAAAAGATCATGTTATGGTTGGGTTTCGGCTATTTATTAAAAAAATAACAAAAATAACAAAAACAATATACACGTAAATAAACCTATATTTATCAATTCATGTGAAGTGTAACAACCTTCCCCCATTTGGGGTTGGTTGATACACTGACTGGGGTAATATGTGACAAATAAAACAAACTTAAATGTATTGTACTGAAGAACATGTTAATTAAGTTCATCATCCGAATCACAATGCTGACATACAAAAAATGGGTTTTCACCATCAGCCGAACACGCCACATGTGCCCAATTATCACATTTGGTACACTTTACCCATTTTTCTTTAGGGCGCGAAACTGAATATGGTTTTGAACAATATAAACAGTACGTCTCTTCTTCATCAGAACTAGATACGCTAATTCTTTTTTTAGATTTGAGTAAGTTCCTTTTCGTACCCTTATTCTTCGCATTTGTTCTTAACAATTTTTCTTTTCTTTTCTGGTCTTCAGTTTCAAGTTCCTTTATATTAGGAGTATCTCTCTAGATAGTTGCCTTTCGGCGTTTCCGGCCTTTCGTTGTGGTTTTGCGTTCCTCAGCTTTTGGAGTCTATCGTATATCGGAGGGGTAATAATATGTCTGATCAACCCCTGGCCCTGGTACATTAGTTTTGTCAGTTGTAATTCTTCTTGGAGAAAGTTCTTTGTCCTTTAATGACTGGAGTATTTATTTTATTACTTTCCCAGGAAATATGCATCTTAACGTTGTTCTTTTTTGCATATTCATAGGCTAAAAGTCGGAGTTCTTTCGTCGACAGCCCGAGATACATTTTTGATTGTTCAATTAAATATTCTGCTAAGTGATTTTCCATTACATCAGAGAAAACTTGTTGTGTTTTCCAACGTGACCAACGTGTCGTGAATGTTCAGGACCTAAAAATGAATGGTTAAAAAGCAAACTATGGATCACATAGTGTATTTTACCATTTTGTGTTATTCTATTGCAATATCTTTGCAAAGTCATCCGGTTAATACTGAAATCAGAAGCAACACTACGAATGCTTCTCTTGTTTTCTTGTTACTTCGGCGGCAGCTCTATCATATATATCTTGAGGTGTAGTCCCCCTTGAGGTTTTCTTTTTGTATTTCCTCATTCGGTCGATCTTAAATAGAACATACTGTTTACAAAAATATAAGAGCCAAGTATGAGGCAGGTTGTGACACTGTCACATTGTGCCCCAATGCCCTTGTCACAACCTGCCGCAGTCACTCCCGTTGAGAATAAATATTGATGGAAACCTAATCCCAAATTATTAATTTCTTAATACTCCACAAAATGAAAGCTATTAATAACATTAATTACCAGTGTAAGTTCCAAATTTGTAGAAGAATTACTTTAGAAGGTATAAATACTTACATCCAAAATTAAAATTTTACTTTTGGGTATGAAAAACACACTTGTCTGCGTAACTTGAACACAGTTCACCCGATTACAACTCAACCACAAATGAACATGGCTGCTTATTAGCCGGTAGCAACAGCATGTGTTCGAACGCACTGCCATCTATAGGTCTGTAGAAAAATCTATTGTCACAACCTGCCCCTGTCACAACCAACCCCGCCTTCCCCTATACTCAGGTATGTTTACAGCAAATTCAAAAGTGATAATTTTTGTATGTTTTATTAGGACTGGACGAAAAAAATAGTGTATGCAACTCACATTTAATGGCTATTAAAACACTCGCATTCATTATGATAATTATTCTTATGCTCGTATCTAATAGCCATCATTAAATAGTCGGTGCATCATATACTAATATATAATAGTCCAATTATAAACTTCATTCTGATCATATTCTCGGAATATATTTCATAAAAATTTTCCGATATTTGCACTGCCGAAGATTTATATTCATTTCCTTAATACCTTCATTAATACCTCGAAATTGTTTGACCATATCTGTAAAGATAACCCATAAAAGTAATACATATATCAAGAAACAGAGCGGTGTTCTATCAGGTGCGTTTGCGCATTCGTTCGTTCATGTGAATGTCGTCACGGTGTTGTGATTAAGCAAGTGTTATTTTAAGTGTATTTTACGTAATTGAACAAACACCAAATTACCATAAATACGTAATACGGCCCCGTGCTCGACCCTGCAACTGTTCAACAGAGCATCGGTTTTGTAGCTGGCGCGTGTGTCGGAAAGTTAAAAGGGCTTTTTAATTTCTTATTTACCCGAGATGTTCTGTTTTGCATTATTTTTATAAATTATATTCTTAGTCTAATGCAAATATAATAAGTTGTTTACATCATTCTACCCGAATCGGAATCGAACAATAAGTAACGTGCCCCGAAATAGAGCTATAATAATTAATAAATATACTAAATGAAATTTAGTTGGGCGTAAAGTTTGACTTGAGTCTCCTCATACGCGTGCACATATTTTGCGTATGGTTTTATGCGAAGTTCGCGTGAAAATTTCATTAATTATAGCGACAGACAAGGATGGAGTTAATCGGAAGGGGTTGCGAAGGGGCCTGCAAGGGGTACGCACCCCTCGACCCCCAGCCCGGGGCCGTACACCATTCGCGTTTCATTTTATCTCCACCCATCCACTACGGTTTTGCATTAGTTTATTAAATCGGGCATTGTTTCGGATGCCGTAATGGCCTTATTTTATATAATAATACCGACATGAAACCATGCCAATTAGCTAACGTATTATTTTAGGATATGATGCTCCAAACGATGAAAAACCGCAGCGCACTACGACCTTGTTAACGTGGGTCTTTTTAGCCATGGAGTTCCCATTAGAACTTCTAGCAATAAAATCAAAAGGGCTATGTAACATTTTTTTATAAAATGGGTAGATTTTGTATGCACCAGAAGAACTGACCAGGGTACATTTACCAAAGATTTATTGCATCTACTTGTTTATATTTTAAGAGTTTTAGTGGTTAGTGGGTTCCTTGTATTTGGTATTATTTCTGGTGATTTTTTAAAAGACATTTAAAAAAAAGTTTTATATGTTTCAGTATCAAGTAAACGTACCTACAAGAGACTTAATTTTCCATTTATTTATATAAAAAAGAGAAAAGTTTACATTTCAGATAAACCTAACATAAAATATAAAATTATTTTCAACTTAAAACAGTAGTTGTGGAAATTTTGAAAGAAGCAGATGATAAAACCTGCTTGACATTAACGGCAAAATGTAATTTTCACACTTTTCTCCAAATATTAAAATTGTCTCTCAATATATCTATACTCTTTGCTATACTCTGTTCGTTGGTCATAGGCATGTGTTTGCTTGCGCTTATACTATAGTCTGTCCGTTAGTTGCAGGGTACTGAATTTAATTTAATTTTAATTTGTTGTATTTATTGAATTTGATTGCCGATTTAAGTTC
>CAXKVY010014902.1:0-21132 GCA_964058915.1 Tetropium fuscum | reverse complement strand
AAATGACTGTGCCGGTACGTACGAATGCAAAAAGTCATAAATCAATGGTACGACGATTTGTCATAATGGTCATGGAAGTTGTCTGAATGATCCGACCACAAACGATGATGAGAATCTAGAAGACGATGAAGATGGATATGATCAGAGGACATTGGCGGACTCGAGGCCGACTTCTCGTGCAGAAAGTGTATTCCTCGGAACACACACATACTTTGATTATAATCCTTTTTTGTTACATAAGTATAAACATTATCAGCATCAGATATAACAAACATTATATCGTAATAGGTATCTTCTACGTAACCCGCGTCGTGTTCTTCACATGAACTTGCAGCGTTGTTGCACTATGTATTGACTTTAGACTTTGCGACTTCAGCCATTCTATTAGTAATGTTTTGTTTGTTTGTTTTTTGTTTGTTTGCTTGTTTGTTTTTTATTTCTTTGTCTGTTTGCATAATGCTTTATTTATTAGTGTATACTTATCTTATATAGTGTATAATTATCTCCCGAGGATTGAGGTTGGAGACGTATACAAGGCTTGCTCCAATATTAACAATGAAAATTTCTTGAACCTCGTTTCTGCAAACGCACAAATGACTGTGCCGGTACGTACGAATGCAAAAAGTCATAAATCAATGGTACGACGATTTGTCATAATGGTCATGGAAGTTGTCTGAATGATCCGACCACAAACGATGATGAGAATCTAGAAGACGATGAAGATGGAGATGATCAGAGGACATTGGCGGACTCGAGGCCGACTTCTCGTGCAGAAAGTGTATTCCTCGGAACACACACATACTTTGATTATAATCCTTTTTTGTTACATAAGTATAAACATTATCAGCATCAGATATAACAAACATTATATCGTAATAGGTATCTTCTACGTAACCCGCGTCGTTTTCTTCACATGAACTTGCAGCGTTGTTGCACTATGTATTGACTTTAGACTTTGCGACTTCAGCCATTCTATTAGTAATGTTTTGTTTGTTTGTTTTTTGTTTGTTTGCTTGTTTGTTTTTTATTTCTTTGTTTGTTTGCATAATGCTTTATTTATTAGTATATACTTAATTATTGGCATTAAAAGTCTAGTGTAGTATTTAAAAACATACGTGGTTAAGATTTGTACCCATTGCCTGGCAGTTTCTTTGACAAAATGAACTTCTGACCTTCAGTATCAAGCATGAATCTCGTGGTAGAATTTTCCACTTTCAAATTCGGGCTATGATGGTTACCGCATGATCACTATTATATTGCCTATCTCAAACTGTTGTTAATTTATAATTATTTAGTTCATATTAACATTACATTACACCGTGATTCTGTCTAAATCACTTGTTTTTTTTTAGGATTTACTTATCACACTGAAAACTGAGGTCGATCGATCCGTGACGTCACTGATTTGAACTGAGATTTGTCAAAGAATTAAGGCACACGATATCATGACAAATGAAAGAACAGTAGATACAATAAAAAAGATAATACCTGATGCTAAAGACAAAAAGAAATGTGAACACCGAACAAAGACTAAATACAGAAGGCCGCCACTGAAATATGAAAGAGGTAAATGTTATAACTATTTAGTTATAACTATTACTATTCCTACTTCCTCACTTACTTAGGTACTATTATTATTACTACTATAAGAACGTTGGACATATTGCGATAAATTTTTAAAGGAAAATATATAGGTAGTGTGAAATTTGTAAAGAAAAAGGTATTACAAAAAGATTCATAGACAACGAACAACGGTCAAACTAACCAGTAAGGTCAAGAAATAAAGTTAATTCAAGATAAATGAGCTCAACCGATAACAATGTATTTGAAAGAAGTCACTAAAAATGATAAAATACGATTGAATGAGTTAATTGATCCCGGCCGTTCTGAATGCACAATGGAAGTATAATAGTAGCCTTAACAGATTAAATATAATGTGTGTAATGAAATTATCGATAAATAGTTAACCTCACCCTCATCCAAGGGGTTGAAAATAAGCATGGAACTTGTAGAACCACGATATATGGCTTATTGACGTTTCTATACTGTCATGTCTCCAAAATCCAGTGGGACTCACATGAAATTGGGGTCGAATATTAACTATATTATGTGTAATGAAATTATGCCAAAATTATTCATGTAACCCCCATCTAAGGGGTTGTAAATAAGGATGGCACTTGTAGTAGACGGTTTATTAACGTTTCGATAATACTATCACATCTTCCACATAGAGGTGGAATATTAACTCTAATATGTATAACGAAATGATGGAAAAATGATTAGTGTCACCCCCGTCAAAGGGGTTGAAGAGAAGCATGGAACTTGTGGAACCACGCGGTAGACGGCCTATTGACGTTTCTACTTCCACAGAGGTTGCATGACAATTAGTGAATATAGACGATTCGTATTCGTTTTATCAGAAAAAAAACCATCTGAGGAAACTAAAAAAAAAAAACAAAAAGATTCCGCAAGGGGTGCGTTTACTGTAACTGTATGTACAATAAACACCGTTAAAGAAACATTGATCCGACTGTTGTTTATATAATTATACAAGCTTGCGAAAACCCAATTCTAATCGATACTGGTGTTATTGGTATGATTAGTAGCCTCCCGAAGGTCTACCCTCGTTCTAAATACTGTTATCTTATCACGCAGTGCTCGACAACAAATCTTAATATAGGAAACATACTAGATAATGTAATCGCAGCACGTATATTATTTAAAGTAACAGTTGACCTTTCGATTACCTACCAAAAAAATTGTGTACAAAGTCAGTTTGTTGAAGCGAAATCTCTCTAGCTTTTAACCTCAGATTGAACGCATATGACCTTGAAGAACATTGGCTTTCTCTGTCATACATACCTTCGCAATTTGGTTCAGGTTGGTGTCTAGGTAGCTATACACTGCCCCGTCAGACTTCGAGTACATTTGGGCCTGCCACTGGATCAGCTGACTGTACATAACATCAGCGTCGGTGCCAGTCACGTCCTTCAGGACCGTAGAGTACCTGCTCTGCATTTGAGATATCCGGTATAGTAATACGCTTGCAGATAGATACAGTAGTATCAGCAGTAAGGTGGTCATTGTCAGTAGCAGCCTATGCCTTGATACCCTCTTGTGGTGCTTGGTGGCGACTTTCAATGGTCTTGGAAGATCTAGAAGAATATTGTTTCAATGTCTTATTTGTTTTATATTTCATTGAAATTACCGGTGGTGGTTGATACTTCTTGGTTAAGGTCTTCGGGTAATGGAGAATCTCGTCCATCTTCGGCTTCTTCAAATTCGCTGGAATCCAAGTCTTCTTCCTGAAATAGATGTTAAAATATATAATATATCTCCTCTTCATTATTAAAAAGTGCCTGACTTTTATCACGTTATCCTTAAAATACGTAAGTACCTTAATATATTTTAGTGTATTTTACATCTACAAATATTTACGAGTACTCATGCGACATTGAATTATGGTCATTAAATATTGTGATGCTTAACTTACGATTATTTCTGATTCCATTATGGATGGAGATTCACTTTTAGCTGTCTCCCATACGTTTCTAATATACTGCAACGTGTTATCTCTGGACATGAAGCTGCCAAAAACATGTTTTTGTTCATTAGTTGCGATTCCAATGGCGTTTGGTACAATCCTAGCTGTCTTCTCTTTGGTTATCTTCTCCACGGTAATTATGGGGATTAATATCTGTAACAGAAGCACCGATAGCTATACCTGTAGGTATGTGACGTTATCTTATCTTCATGGATTAATTATTTGTCGTCAATGTCTTAGTTACGCGAGTGAACTTCGGTGATTATCTTGTGGATTATCGATAATCCTCAAATTCATTCAGTTTAGTTGGGAGACCTATTGTTCGAGGTATGCCTATACCTCGACCAAAAATATAAAAAGCATAAAATCTAAATGTTACCTTTGTGACATAACCAAACACGTTTGAGTAGAACGCAAAGTAGTTCTTGGTGATGTACAGGCGACCTTGTAATAGTATGTCGCCTAAAAGTGCACAGGAGTAGCGGTTGAGGACCTCTTCATCACGCTCAACCGTGGGAAAATGCCTGAGCAATTTCTTTCCCAGAGTTTTCGAGGCTGACTTCACTTTGGAGGTTTTGAGAGACTTGCTACTTGGTTCCGGCGTCACTGGCTTGGAGGGGGCCGTGGAGCATCTGAAAGAAAAAGACAATATTTTGCTTTACGTGATTCTTATAATGCTTATAACACTAATGCAGATTTGAGGACGTAAAAAGTAGTTTACGTAAGACGTAAAACAAGTGACAGAAAAAAAGTTTGCGAAAGATAGTTTCTTCAGAAAAATATCATTACTGATATAGCACAAAGTAGCAATTTTTATTCAAAATTTTTGTCAAATAAATATTCAAAATGACGGAAATATGATGGATTTAATATTCTGGTCATTTAAGGTTCTATTCGCCTTGAAAATGTGGATATCGGAAATTTTCGGGTGGTTGGTCATGAATTTTTTTGTCAAAGTAAATACTTAAGATGGCGGCTCCAAGATGGCTGCCGGATTTTTCCATCTATGGTCTGATGCAACTCAAAATTTGTATCTTAGGTTTTTTGAGGTAACAGATCACGATTTTTTTGCCAGAACAAATATTTGAGATTGCAGCTCCAAGATCAATAATGAATTTTGCGATTTAAAATTCGATTCGAAATCTGTATTTCGAGGCTTTAATGGTAGCAGATCACGGATTTTTTGTCAAAATAAATACTCAATGGTGACGGCTCCGATATGAGGGACATTTTCGTCGTCATTCGACTCAGACTCGGTATCGGTGTTTTCGGAGTCGCTGATCACCAATTTTTTTACAAGATCAAATATTTCAAATTTCCCGTTTTAGGACGGAAAATTTCGGACTTTCTAATACTGTTTTATGATGGTCTCGTACCAACAAACTAAAATAGGGACTAGAATCGGGTATTTGGGGATCAGAAATTGCGCCGAGAACGTGGACGTTATCGGCTGATTGTAGAAGAATGTTTAATATGGCGGCTACAAGATGAGAAGAAAGTAATAAAATTGTAAAGGTATTAAGTTGTATCAACTTCATGATTCTTATTACAAACAAATCCCAAAGTTCTGACTGCATGCTTCGTTATTTAAATTAAATACCGGAATCTGCGAAGAGTATAGAATGTTTCGTAATTATAACTATACAATATTTGTTTAATGATCTAGACATGTAAAAACAATTCTAATGAAGATAGCAGAAATCTCTTCACCTCGTGAGATACGCCTAAGATTGCATCCTAGGACGCAATATATAACTTACTATACTATACATAAGAAGAAATAGGAAGAATGTAGTGAAATAAGATTAAGGCTGGGATTTTGTAGAGTGAGAGGCAAATAGATGCATTTATTTTGGTTAAGTATAAATAATTAAAAAACTACATAATATCTGATTATCAAATTAGGTGCATTCACTAGCTATTATCATAGTGATAATTATAATATAAGTTTTTTGTCCCAATATTTTCTTATAAATCTGTTATGTGCGCTGGCAATGAAAATAATGTGATTGTTACAATAAAAATGCAAATTTTCATTTCTAGCGCACAGAACAGGCTTATAAGAATATTTAGGGACAAAAAACTTATATCATAATTATCACTATGATAATAGCTAGGGAATGCACCCAATTTGATAATCAGATATTATGTAGTTTTTTAATTATTTATACTTAATCAAAATAAATGCATCTATTTTCCTCTCGCTCTACAAAATCCCATTAGCATAGTGAAATAAGATTTTTACATCGCTTGTCGTGCTTGACATTTGCATTTGGCGGACGTTAGCATTTGCATTTGACATTTAAGGACAAGTGGATTTGACAATAATAACTAAGTAAAATGTATTTTACTTTTTCCTATTTTTTATTTTGCATTTGACATTTAAGGCCATTTGCGTTTGATAGTTAAAGGACGCTCTCCCTTAATTGATGCGAAATCAAATTTATTTGGACTCACATTTGAAGTAGGGTAAATCTAAGTAAAATATATCTTACTATTCCCATTTTTTATTTTGCATTTGACATTTAAGGGCATTTGCATTTCATAGTTAAGGGACGCTGCCCTTTTATTGACGAGAATAAAATTTATTTGAACTTACATTTGAAATAGAATAAATACCTACCTATGTAAAATGTATCTTACTCTTTTCTATTTTTAATTTTACATTTTGCAATTGACAGTTAAGGGACTCTCCCCCTCAATAGATGCCAAATTAAATTTATTTGAACTCACGTTTGAAGTAGTGCAAATACTCAAGTAAAATATATCTTATTTTTTCCTATTTTTGCATTTGACATGTAAGGGCATTTGCATTTGACAGTTAAAGGACGCTGTCCCTTAATTGATACGACATTAAATTTATATGAAATCACATTACAAGGAGAGAAAATACCTAAGTAAAATGTATCTTTTACTTTTTCTTATTTTTTATGTTGCATTATTTAAGGGCATTTGCATTTCACGGGTCGTTGTCCCTCAATTGACGAAATATAAATTTATTTGAACTCATATTTGAAGTAGAGAACCCAAGTAAAATTTATCTTACTCTTTCCATTTTTTTTTACTTTTTTTAGACGGAAACATGAATGACATTAACACATAATGAGAATTCTTATATTTCTTGGGAGGCAAGTTTTGTTAACCATTATTGAATACTGAATGTTCCGAGGCATTAAAAAAATACGTAGATACTAGGTACCTACTACATCCTACATATTTATATATTTCTCAGCATATACCTACAGTTTACAGTTATCGACGCAGTTCAACAAGTAGTCGTACAAAGGTTAAATTAAAGTAGATACTATTTACTGCCCAATATGCATAATATAAATTAACTCACTCTGATTCATTGCTGCCCGTGGAGGTGGTGTCATATTCAGAGTTCGAAAAGTATTCCTCAACATTCTTCCTATTGGCCACTTTCCTCAACGACAGCGTAAGTTTGGGTACTTTTCTGTCCCCGTTCAGCGACATGAATGCGGCTGGACTTGCGTGCGTGCGACCGACCTCCGCTAATGAATTAACTAGCCTAGAATTACGTAAACCGGTCACTGTTTAGCGTTTATTGTCTAGCTGGCATTTTAAAGTCACCTAACCTACGAACCGCCGTAAACTTGCAAGGACTGATTGTTCAGCTGGTGCCTAGGCCTACGAATGTACACGAACTTATCGCGAAATCTCCCTTTATCTCCGTCAACAAACATTAATGAGCACGATAAGAGCCACTTTTAATTCGTGCGATTACCGTTATCCACCGCCTGCTTATTTGGAACTTGGAACTAACTAGATTTGTTTTGTGAGGTAGCCGTGGTAGAGTTTTCGATTTCGAAAACGACTTATTATGGGTAAGTTGCGGTTATATATGGCGGGAAACTTAGAGTTTGGTGGATGGTAATGGCGTGGCCAGTGACGTAGCAAACGGTTCCCAATATACAAAAATTAAGCAAATCATTAATGATTATTTTATTAATTAGGAGATATACGTGGAGATGCGTCACTCCCATACGTGGAACGAACAAATTAAAACTAATTGACATACCTAATTATAATTTAAATATAATATAAGCACATAGAGGGAAAATGATGACTGGTGGCCTTGGTTATCTAAATAGGTGTAGCACCCAATTACATTTGTTTCATAACCATATATTATAATAGGTTTTTAAATGTGCCGGTTAATAATCTTGCACGTTTATTACTCTCACACTGCATATGCTACCGCTTCATAATTCTGTAACCCAGGGTAAATTTACCTAGAAAAATTTGCCCAAGTTTTGATATTTCGTGATTCTAAGTACCTATTTTGAACTGCTTCTTCGTTTTTTTGCCACCTCGTACCTTTGCCGCGTAGATTCCTATGCATGTATTAATGTCTTAATTGAAAAAAAAAATAATAATTATTATATTTATTATTAACTGACCCGTATAAACTGGCAAAAAATTCTTTAAACAAAAAGATGACCTGAAACTATTTTTTGTATATATCTTGTTACTGGTTCATTTCACAACAAAAATAATTCTGTAGTAAATCAGAATAGACCATTTTCGCTGCAAAATGGGTGGTCTTCATAATTTCTTTCATCAAACTATAAACATTTTCGACAATTCGAACAATTCTTTTCGTACGTGAACTTGCTCCATTCTCGTCATCACTTTTTAATGAAGGATACATATGCAAAGGCTTTTATGGATACATATGGATAAGGATACATATGGATGAGGATACATATGCAAAGGTTTTCCCTTTATATAGCTTTTCCGTAACGTATTAGTAATGTTGATTTCAGAATCTTATACATATCATACACTACGCAACTTATTTAACGCACAACCAAAAAGTTAACTCAAATTTGACGTTATGTATTTTCGACAATATTTGTTCGTTTTGGTCGTTTTTTTTTTCAAATTGTAGGTTTTTCTCTTAGGAATATCACTGTCTTAGTTGTTTTGGTTAAACGAATGATTTTGATATTATACCAGATGCTATAAAAATGTTATGTTTTTTTCCGAAATTTCAAAACGTCCTGGGCTATACAAGGTATTGCAATTAAAGCCAATTTAAAGCCTCATGTTTTTTTCTACATTTTCTTTTTTTATTCATTTGTTTATCTCTGTTACTTCATGAAATACACCGTTTTGAAACACCATATGCTTTTATTCACATGAAATGCATTTATCGGACAACTCAAACAGCTAGCAAGCTATGGAAATCGAAGATTACACGTCATAAACTGACAACTGTGTCATTGTTTTTTGTTGACAGTCCAGCAATAATTAGTGAATAATGGAACGCCAAACCAGAAATTTAACTCGTGATGAATGTGTTGAGGCAGCTACATTACATGGTAAAGGGTGGAGTTACAACCGCATAGCTGGAAGGTTGGGAGTGTCTCACACAACTATAGCGACAGCAATTCAAAGGTACGCGGAAACAGGAGAACATTCCAGATGGGCCGGTCAAGGTAGATCTCGTGTTACCTCTGCTATCCAGGATCGCTTTTTAAGAGTAAATGCTGTAAGACAACGATTTATAACTGCAACACATTTAAGAGCACAACTTAACACACAAGACGCAGGTGGTCCACTCATATGCGTTCAAACTATACGCCGACGACTGCGGGAGGCAAATTTAAGACCCAGGATTGCTGCTCGAGGACCCGCATTAACAGTAGATCATCGAAGAGCCAGATTGAATTTTGCCAATGAGCATGTTAATTGGATGGAAGCAGATTGGGAACGTATTCTTTGGACTGATGAGACTGGCCAGCCCGTAGCCCCGACCTTAACCCCATTGAACATGTTTGGGATTTTATCGGTCGGCGGTTACGAAGTGAGGGACGACAACCCCAAAATTTACAAGAATTGGAAGGACGCCTAGTCGAATTATGGAATGGCCTAGATCAGAACCTAATCAGAACTTTGGTTTTAAGTATGAACCAAAGATGTCGGGAGGTCATTCGCGGAATGGGTGGAAACACCAGATACTAATTCTCTATTTACTTTTGTTTTGTTTCCTGTTATTCGTTGTTTTATTGATTAAAGCAATCCATTTTTCTAGGTATGTTTTTTGAGTTTTTGTCCTTCTAAGACCTTTTTCTCTTCTAAAACACCTTGCATCTCTCAATAAATTATAAGATATCAAGGAAAACAGAACGCAAAATGAGGCATTGAACCAGTATAATGAGTAATAAATAATGAGCACTTGACAAGAAAGTTAATAAATTTAATAAAAATCACGTCAACTCAAAAATTGGATATTTTATGAAGTAACAGAGATAAACAAATGAATAAAAAAAGAAAATGTAGAAAAAACATGAGGCTTTAAATTGGCTATAATTGCAATCACTTGCAATACCTTGCATAGCCCACAGGACGTTTTGAAATTTCGGAAAAAAACATAACATTTTTATAGCACCTGGTATAATATCAAAATCATTCGTTTTACCAAAACAACTAAGACAGTGATATTCCTAAGAGAAAAACCTACAATTTGAAAAAAAAATCGACCAAAACGAACAAAAATTGTCGAAAATACATAACGTCAAATTTGAGTTAACTTTTTGGTTGTGCGTTAAATAAGTTGCGCAGTGTGGATTGCATCGCGTTGTCTGGAATCGAGCAGACTCATATGCGTCAGTTAATAACAATAATCATAATTTATCATAATAATTATAATAACTATTATTTACTTATTTTCAATTAAGGCATTAATACACGCATAGGAATCTTTATAAACTTAATATAACAGAAAACTTAAAATAAAAGAATTTAAAAACTCTGGCACACTGTAAAAACATTTATTGAGCAAATATAGAGAGGTAGCTTTAACTTAACTTCTCGCTTCTAAGCTTTTATATCATATAAATTGTGTAATGTAATAAATCGCTGGGATTAATTTAATTTCAATTTTATTTTCTTCTTTTTAGAGTACCTGTTTAAATAAGCTTGTTTTTAAAATTTTTTTTATTAATAATTTTTGATGTGGTGATCCCAAACGACCGTATCGTAAGAAATGTTTCTAGGTAACGATAAAAATAAAAATAGTTTTATAGAACTGTTACAGAATAATCGGTTCGGAACAAACAAAACAATTATTCAACTGCAGATATAGAAGAACTACTGCTACCGCGATTAACGACACTAGCTACTATCTACTATTCTACTATCTGAATAATGTATATAACAATATACATGTGAAGTTATCTCAGATAATGCCCGTAAAAATTCTACATGATCCTCAACGCCCTTGGCAGTCGCTCCATCAATTAGAGAATTTATTCCCCTTGCTTTAAAAGTAATCAGTTGACCATCAGTCAAAGGTTTTTTACACATCAAACAGTCACCCATGATGAAAATTCACCAAATATACGCGTGGATATTAATATCTTTATTAGATCACGTTACAATGGTATGGGACTCGTCCAAGAGGAGACCAAAGTATAGGTACTTATCGAATATAGAGTATATAGGTAATATATAGCTATAGAATAACAAAAATTAATCATACAATATAATAAATAAGTAAAACATTAATATTAATTTCAACGACAAATAAATCCTACTAATAGCCCAAACACAAATTTCAAATATATGTTGCAAGTATTCATCTACACTACACTGTCAAACATACTATCAGTTAAAATATTACGTACAACAGTTCTATTTTTTTTTACATTGTTGTATAGTTTAATGATCAAACATTTAGGACTATTTTCATATAGTGGTATCGGAATGAATAAATTATGCAGGATAGATAGTCAGTGCCTAGGTTATATTTTCTTGCTCCTAAATCGGACCAGAAACTCCCAGCGTTGGGACGTAAGCCAGAAAGAGAGGTCTAAAAGTGAGATGCCATACGTACGCTCGCCCAACGTACATACCCAACCTGAACTTGGTCGCATCTTCTGAACTACTTTTAGTAGTTCGGAATTGTAGCCAGTTTTTTTGACGTGAAATGGAAAATAAATGATATGCAAATAAAATTTATTATATTATAATATTTGTGTTTATCTCTATTCAACTTTTAAAGTAGTAGGTAAACGACCCCAAATCGTCACACTATTATTGGCTCTCTGGCTTTAGTGGGTTGGGTATGTATGTGTTTTGTTTCATTTCCTAATCATATTTAATGGGTTTAAATAATTTTTATTTTTAGCAATTTAGTAAATTTAATGATTTATTTTAAGTGTCCGAATCGGCAGGCGCGCGCAGGTCTCACCCGTTTGTAGCCCTATTTTCACATCTAAGTTAAAATTATAAATATTGATGGGTAGAGTTTATGGAGGTGGGACTTTTTTAAGGAAATGTCCAGCTCTTTAAGGATCTTTTCCTCGATTTCCGATATCTGCAATAGT
Source organism: Tetropium fuscum (assembly GCA_964058915.1). Lineage (NCBI taxonomy): Eukaryota > Metazoa > Arthropoda > Insecta > Coleoptera > Cerambycidae > Tetropium > Tetropium fuscum. The sequence goes on along the minus strand of CAXKVY010014902.1, from coordinate 9,231 downwards.
TGTTGAGATATTTGCAAACAAACGACACCCCTCCCCCTTTTTTGTTTATAACTTTTTAATTTTACATTTACATATATATATATATATATATATATATATATATATATATATATATATATATATATATATATATATATATAAATATATATATATATATATATATATATATATATATATATATATATATATATATATATATATATATATATATATATATATATATATATATATATATATATATATATATATATATATATATAGTATATATATATATATATATATATATATATATATATATATATATATATATATATATATATATATATATATATATATATATATATATATATATATATATATATATATATATATATATATATATATATATATATATATTAAATTACCAAGAATTTTGTAGATCAGGCTTGTTCCAAAGACATACCATTTACTCTAACTAGATGGGATTCGTTGTAATTTAATATTCTGGATAGGGCTGTTCCCCTGGAAAATTGCTATGTTAGTATATTTTGTTAGTATTGCTATGTTAGTATATTAATAAAAACCGTAACACTAGTAACTAGTAACTAGTAACTAGTAACAATTTATCACTTTGAAAGTTTGATACCAAAATATTCAGTTTGAGTTGTGAATCCTGAATTATTAGAGTATGTATGCGAATATTTTAATTCAAAAGAGAATTATGATCTGCGAATATGAGTAATGAACCATCCTTGACAACATTTGGCAAATCATTTACAAATAATATAAAAAGAATAGGCCCCAGAAAAGAGCCCCGAGGAACACCGTATCCAATTTTTCTGATCTTAAACCGCTTATTTCTACTAGCTGTCGGCGATTAGACAAATATTAATTCAACCAATCGCTAAGTTTGCGGAAGGAAGTTTGCAATTCCTTCACACTATAAAGTATTTGAATATACATATTTCTCTGTCGCTTATCGTAAGAAATTACCTAGTCAATGCGTGGTTCATTGAAGATTTTGGCAATAAATTGTGACACAGTTGAAGGGAATGTATGCATACCTAAATCATAGGATACTTTATCTAACGAAAAGCGTTTTATCGAACGACAATAAGCATGAATAAGTGTGTGGAATTTAGCAACATGAAACATATTTATTGAATAATGCCAATAGAATATGATTTTTTCTACCTACCGTTAATAATTTTGTGTATTAACATGTTATAGATAGTTGTAAGTGAAAGTTATTATGAGTTATACAATCTAGTTATATTTGCTCAAGGGTAATACCTAACAGAACCTTGATAAATAGTCGGATGTTGTATTGTGATACATTGAGAGGGCGAATTTAATGACTGAATATTCTATTAGTTTTTAGATCCTAGGTAGATTGACAAGTAGTTTAGTGACTTCGGATTTACATTCTCGCGACCTTCAACAGTGTGAAAAAGTGCAAAAAATTATATTGTTTTTTTTGCCGAAGTAGTACGACGAATTAGAACCAATTCACGAATGGCGGCATTAACCGGTGAAAAGGGTAACTGGCATAGTGAAAATCCTAAACATAATCAATTTTAACCCTAAGTATATAAAAATCAGTACTTCAGTTCAGGTTTTTGATGCGATCTTTTCTTCATCATCTATAATATAGCATAGGATAGGATGACAATATTTGGATAATTTTATATTCAATCATCTACCGATTATAGTGACATCGTTAGCGAGTAACGCACGTCGAGTGTAGTTTCCGTGATTATGGAAACTACAATAATTTTAATGCTACATCAAAGGTTCCAAGTCTTCGCACAAAAAAGTAAAATATACATTTTGTGCAGTTTCACTTACGTACATGAAAGTAAAGAAAATAATGGCCCAACTGCAAAATTGTGTATTCTATTCTATATTTTAATATCTTTGCATTATGTTCAATATGGGTTTGCAATATGGGAAGGTCATTAAACCATAAAGCAAATGCTTACTTTTTTAAGCAAGCAAGCGCACACTTTCTTTACACTAAAGCATGTTACAATGTCACATATATATATATATATATATATATATATATATATATATATATATATATATATATATATATATATATATATATATATATATATATATATATATATATATATATATATATATATATTTATGTTTGGCATACGCGTAAAGGTTTTCTGGGCGAACAAATCAAGATGTAGGCGTGCAATGTTAAAATATACGGCACTGTGTTTATGTGATGGACACTGCTGTGAAACCGACAGTGACTGAAAATTTCAACTTTTAGGCATTCGTAGCCTTGCGAATATAAAAAAACACCTTAAATAGAAAAATTTAGTTAAAATAGAGCTTACAAAAGAATGTATTTATGTATTTTTTATTTAAAATAAAATTATATTACACCTATAAATATATTATTTAGAGATAGAAACAGAGAGAGGGAGAGAGAGGGGAGAGAGACAGGAAGAAGAATTGTACATATTGGCTTTATGGTAACTGAAGTGTGACAGATATGTTCGTGATTCTAATTTCGTAATTTCTCACGAAGAAGGTGAAGTAGTGGCAAGGACACATTATCCGCAAAAAGATCATCATCCATCTGGATCAGATTCGAAAGCCCAATCCAGATATATCCACCAGGATATGCATAAGTAATATTATATTCTGGTTAATTACGATTCTGTCACGATCGTTTATAAATGATATCAAAATTGCTTTCCGCTTTAGAACACTTGTGGGAGATCCTTGCCCAAGTCAAAGCTGCATTCGCTCATATCTGCCATATGCTTTATCTCACTTGCGAGACAAACATGTTTTAAAATGTGTCGTGACGCGACCTTGAAAAAATCACTCTCAAAACTTCAAGTTTAAATAAAATGTGTAAAGAACGAAATTATGCATAATTTTGTTCCCATCCATTATTTTGTTTTCGACCAATAGTTTTCATTCTACGGCGCGCTGTGGGGGTTGATTTGCAATTTCCATCAAAATCAGTTTCAACGAGGATTAGGATTACGACGAGAATTGACTTCAAATAATTATCCAATATTTTTTTTTGAAAGAGCAAGTATTCTGCGTCGGCAGATGCCCAATTTGCTAAGTTTGGTCGCATATTACAAACTTTGGCGTGCCGTAGAATGAAAATTACTGGTCGCAAATGAAAAATTAATGGGACCAAAATTATACACAATTTTGTTCTCATATACATATACATACATATTTTATTTAAACTTTTTTTCAGATAGCACTTATAACAACGGCGCGATTTCCCAAAAAGGGCCGCGATGCAGAGTGTCCATCCTCCCACCCCTTGAGCAGTAATTCCCCGATATCGCAATCTCAGGTGTATTTTCCATTCGATTCTTTTTTTAAATACATGTTTTTGAAAATTTTAGTTTTATTGTATCTCCTCTTTATAATTTTGTTTATGGTTCACGGTGTCCGCTCATTGGATAATTTGCTTACGGGCCCGTGAAGTATTGCTACGCCACTGCCGATACCGCTACCGAGTCGTATGTGATCGTGTTACCACGAATATCAATTGTCAAAGGCGGTGTCTTATGGAAGAGGAAGGATGTTTTGTTTTGTGCATTTTGTGGTAAAGTAATCTGTTGCGGTTGGAATAATCTGTTTAGTGTTTGGCTTTAATCTGTGGCATGGGCAGGCTTAGGTACTTCTTACGGTTACTTCTACTATGAATGAGGAAAACATTTTACATTTTGAAATTACTTCATCGCTACAGCTACCGATAACGCTACCGACAGCGACACCATGAATCCGGCTTATTAGAAGGACTAATAAATAGCAAGTCGGTTCGAGGGATCTCAAATGGAAAGACAATAAAGATATGGAGCGACTTGTAAGTTGGCGTTCGTGTCAGATCTTTTAGAATACCTGTAATCAAATAGGCCAGGCAACAGGGCGCTTAAATCGTAGCCGACCGATAGTTCTAGCCGTAACATAGCTGCGTGACGTCACAACTGGAGATGGACTTTCGCTCGATATCGCTATGAATTTATATGTAACATTTATTTATATATAAAAGCTCATCTTTCCAGTGGTTACATAATCTGCTTTCTTAGAATAACATGACAGTTTTACTTAATACTGCTTCGTTTTCCCACAACTCTTTTTGTCTTAATGTTTGATTTTTCAACAGACTTTTGGACTTTGGAATAATTGTTTAATAAAATATTTGTAAAATGGACAACAGATATTTTCGCCAACGCAAGTCTAGAGGCATCACAACTTTCACAACAGTCAAAATATACACTTTGATAAGTACGGATTTTTAATGCCAAATATTGTACTTACTTTTGTGAATCACGTTTAAAAAATAAACTTTCTAATCTATCTATTAAAACCATAAACAATAGAAACACGTCTGATAGGATTTGTACAATAATATCTATTCTAATCTACGGGAATTTAATACCCGTACGTGCACTGGCTACGCCCGGCTCATATCCAGTTGTGACTTGTATTAAGTGGAAGGGATTTTTATCATGGCTAGAACTATCGATTGGATACGCTTAAACATGGATTAGCTGGAAAAAATCGAGATGAAAATCGGTATATTAGTACATTTTGAGATTCCGATAAAAAAGTTTAAGAAAATTTAAAATTGTAGAAGATTGCACTCTCTGCAACTTATTTATTTCAAACATTTTTTTTAGATTATTATTTTTAGAGTTAAGCGGCATGTTAGGTACCTATAGTGTACCGTCTATACCTCTATAAACGTCCTATTATCGCGAGAATTGAAACATCCTAGATTACTTTTAAATTTTTAGTTTCATAATAATTGTAAATTATGATAACAATAATAATAATATAAGTATAATATAGGTAATAATAATTATTTATTTATTAAACATTATATTACAATACAATTTAATTTATAATTATTATTAGGTATTATTATTATTATGAATACTCCTTACAAAACTTACAATCCTTGGACATGTCGTAGGAAATTAAGGATTTACAGGTAAAAGAAAATATGACGTATTTTATATGGAAACATAAATAATCTTAATTTATTATTGAAAAATGCTAAAATCAAAAAATTATAAATAACAATAAAGAATTAAAATAAACTCTTACAGACTACCCAAGAAGCAGAGATTGGTCGAGGCGACGCGACGTCAGTAATATAACCTGAAGTCGGCAGCCGACGCGACGTCTGCGCGACGTCGTACCGACCAAGACTTATACCAAAATGGTCACACAAATTCTGATCGTCCCGACGCGACGTCAACGTCCACCAACAAGTTGCTTTAGATAGAAATCATTATATTTAACACGACGGCATTTTAGGTAAGGCAAATTATACCTGCGTCGACGTAATTTTATATGCGGCAAATGTTACATAATGTAACGTTTCCGCTGATTTATATATAAAGTTTTAGATATAAAATAGACAAGCACCATCTTTGTACTCGGTTTATACCAATTTTGTAGATAATAAACATTACTTACAGTGTCTTATAGTATAGTGCAAGTTATTGTTTCAATATGGTATCTGTCTATACAATGTAGCATTATTATATACTTTGAAGAATACAATTTCTGTTCTTTGAAACTTAAATGACAAACGCCTGCAACTTTACTGATTAAGTTTTCCAAAATAAACGATCACCATTAAAGCGCCGTCAAAAATCAATGCATTTTAAAATATTTTTATAAACTTTTTTTGCCGTACTTTTAGAAAAATTCCTTTTTAGTAGTTATGTGAAGAAATAAGAGCGGGTAAGTTCAAAAGACGAACATTCTTACACAAATGTCATCTTAAAATCTCTAAAAAGTGAAAATAATAAAAATTAGAAATTAACCTATAAGACCAGTACTGTATCTTAACCAAATAGGTTAATATTGCTACACCATTGCTACATAATTGCTACACCAAATTGTCGTAATTGTATATACCAGGAAACCGTTTATGACAATGGTAAAAAGAAATATACCTCTAACCTGCTTACTGTATAGAATAGGTATAAACGTACCCATATAATTCAACTTGGTCATATTAGGTGTGCACATTTGTAGCTATTATATGTTAACTGTACAGAAGAGATATAAATCGACTAACCTATATTTTTCAGAGGTGTACGTACTTTCGGAGTTGTACTAAAGTAAAAAGCTAAAATTGTGTATTTGTTAATAGTGATAAAATGGATATTTTTAAAACCGTCCACTTGGTCAATCTAGACGATCAATTAAATCAATGAAAGATTTATTTAAAAATTATTAATAAAATGACATCCCGGATTATCCCCAGCCAAACATCCACGCGCAGCAGGCATTTGAGGAGCTGGGCGGGGCGTCCGGGATGTTAGGAACAAATTTTAAGTGTCCACTTCACTGCTAATAATTACTTATTCACACAACAGAATACGATGTGTGCACGGTCAATTACCCCTCTGATACTGACCCAGAAAGTGAGTAGTAGCAGATTCCTAATTCGGAATGTATCATAACGTGTTCGAACGACAGCAGGATACGCATGAAGTGGAGCCGTTTGCAGAAAGACCGGAAAAGGACCTCGCTGCGCGAACGTACATCTGGCGCATATAATTCAAGGGTTCAGATAGCAGATAATATTTTCTTGCGGTCGGCCCTTATATCGGCAATGTGACAAAATGCTGGCTCAGCGAGTCCGTGGACGGGATAAGCTCTCCTCGCGGGGTATTATTGCGTGTGATGAGAATAATAACAATAAGTCAATGGTTCGATCTACTCTGCCATCTCTGAGGCTGTAAGAACGGATAAAATGTCTTCAGCATAATACAAAGGGAACGCAAGACTTCAGTACTAGGGTTTCTTGAGTGCTCTCCCCTCTGATAATAATCGAACAGTCTAGTAACCTTAGAAATTAATTAAAAATAATTGTTAGTAAAAGGCCCAAAAAGGGACCCAAACGTTAAGATTTTATAATCAGTCGTCATATCGAGTCCATATATCATATATATATATATATATATATATATATATATATATATATATATATATATATATATATATATATATATATATATATATATATATATATAATATATATATAAGTATATATATATATATATATATATATATATATATATATATATATATATATATATATATATATATATATATATATATAAACAAAGAAATAATTTATAAAATTATTTATATAAATAATTTAAATTTATATTTAAATATGTTAATAAATTTATATTCATATAAATATAAATTCAGTTTAATAAAACGTTTGATTGTCAGAGTATTCCCGTACTATTATTTGTTATAAGCGCCTGAACTATTTTTTAAACGGCTATCATACCGGTATTGTGAAAACGTTGTATCGACGGTCATAGAGACATACCTACGATGGTCCGATGTTTTCAGAATAGTTAATTTGCCAAAACAGTGAAACTTTGGAGCGAGTTCAACCGAACATTAACGAGTTGTCTCATTTGTCGTTGTAAAATCGCCAAACTGAGGCAGATCCGCCCACCTAATCATACCAATCGTATGGCAAAGACGTCAGGCCAGATGATCAAAAGAAATTTTGCCAGTGCCAGTACCATGGTTATCTGGATTTGGTTATATTATGACTTATGTTTACATTTATGTGTATCTAGGTATGTGAAGTTTGCGGTTTCGTTAAGTAATTCTAGTGTTTTCCTCATCTCATTTAGTAGTGCTTATCAGTCTTACCACGCGCACGTGGTCGTGGTACTGACCGACAGTACGGGTACGACAGTACTCTCTTAATCTCTAATAAATAATATTTGAATATTGACGGGTGTTTGGTTTTAATCCTTCACAGAAGCAGGCGTCAATGACCTTAAATAACAATTAGGTAAGTGCAGCCGTGCAGGTCAGGAATCTGGGAAATAATAAATTATAAAATTGATTTGAAAATAAGAGTAGGTGTTGAAATCTAATTCATTTGTTTATAAGGACTACGGAGAGATATTTAGAAATTTCGTTAGCCATGGATGTACCACATGATTTCGTCTAATCTGCAAAAATAAAATAAAAATTGAAGTTGCGACTTGCACCGGTCTCCCCTACCCTATTTAGGTAGAACCCACGGTTCTTATACTATACGGTAGCCTCAGTTCCGCAGTTCGTAGGCTCGGGGACAGGGGAGCAATTCTACCACTGTGACGTAGTTCAGCCTGTCGGTCGCATCGTTACGTGAGAATAGGAGGCAGTGGTATTTCAAACTCTATCATTGTGCATGTCGCTTTTTCACAATTTTTATAGTAGTTTGTATTTATTATCTATCTTCTTTTACTGTGTATCTTAGCATGTTACATAAACTTATTGCTTTTTAAGACAGGTAAAAGTTAATAGCTACCCTAACTAAGAAGAAATATAATATGCAAAATAATAATTTTCAGATTACCTACATAGGTATCTTGAAAATGATGAACGCTTTAGTGTAGGTATTTGCAAAAGTCAAGAAGGTAAAGACAAAACTTTATCATTCTTTTCTTTTCCAAAAGACATGTGAAAAAAGAAAGAAATGAGAAGAGAACAAAATCCAAAAGAAAAAAATGTGTTGGTTCAAAAATGTAATACAATAGACAAAATTATTTAGTCAAAAGTCTAAGCGAGTTACAATGTAAAAAAATGAGCGATAAAACCCCAGCCATTCCTACCAGAATTGGTATTGACCGTTACCCCTATACAAATTACTTTATTTTAGTAGGTATTACTTATATAATCCAAAAGTTTGCCCGGGTTAGAATGCGCATTTTCCGAAAATAAAATGAAGAAAATGATTCAGGTATTTTCAAATTTCTTAAAAGAATACCTCATTTTCAAATTTCTTAAAAGAATACCTTATTTTCAAAATAACTTCTTCTTTTTTGATATTTTTGATATTTTCAATTTTCTGGAGAACAAAAATTAACGGAGATATAACTGTTAGAAGTTTGCATTATAGTGCGCGGACCGCCCCTCCTGGCCCCTTCATTTGAATATGAAGGATTTGAGTATGTTGAAATATATGTAAATGTTATGGTAAAAAAATAATTTTTTCGGAGCATGAAATTTTTTCCATTCAACATAATTTTGGATCTTCATAGATGATCATATGTGCGTGTATCGTGAGAACTCACAGCTTATGATACTAAAACAGCAAAAAAAATGAAAAATAACTAAATTAAGCTTGTTTAATTTTTAAGCTTGCTTAATTTTTTACGTTTCAACTTAAAAGCTGTTTTTTTAAGACTCGTGTTATTTTCCTATGTCAGT
>CAXKVY010014901.1:0-18586 GCA_964058915.1 Tetropium fuscum | reverse complement strand
ATAACTAACCTATCAATACTTATCGATATGAATTAATTTACTTGCACTGGTGGGCTGACGAGAATAATGCTTAATAATATCTTCGATAATCAATTCTACTTGGGTTGGATTTCCGTAACCTAGTAATCTGGCAAGGATTTGTTTATTTATATAACAACAGTTAACACGTTTCATATTTCTGAGTCGAATTGAGTTCAACTTGGATATTAAGTATAAAAATGAGCCTTGATATGAAACCAATTTAGAAAATTGTTCGGCAGAGACATTTTAAATGTTCCAGAAGCGCCTTCGACCTTACTTCCTCTAAAATTCAGGGAAAAATACGAGAAAATACATGAAATATTTTTTAATAGGGGGATTACAAAAACGCACTCCCAGCTGATAAAAATGTGATGCTAGCGTATTTTTTTGAGAGGGTAAGAATTTCTTATATATATTTCAGTGTTTTTCATGTTTCATTATTTCAGGGAAAAGCTCTTACCGCATCCAGTTTATGGTCTACATTGTAGACCATAAACTGGATGCGGTAAGAAGTCTACTACATATTCCATGTTGAAAAGTAATATACAAGGGGACACGGGGAAAACTTTGGTTATAAATGTATATGATAGCAAAACCAAAAAAAAATGTGTATGTACTGTAGGATCAGAGTTCAACAGATATGAAATGGATATGAATAAATCAGGCGGCATCAACAGTTTGGTAAACATTTCCCAAAAAGTTGCAGAATACGTAAAACGCCCTTATGCATCCAGTTACACTGCGCATTGCTTGATGAGGACGTCTGCCACGTTACTCTCTGACAGTAGAGATGACATTCAAGCATTAAAAAGACATGGAGGATTGCTTGCAACTAACGTGGCTGAAGGGTATATCAAGGAAAGCATCGCAAATAAGTTGAAAATTTCAAAAAGTATATTTCATGAGCAAGAATTAGTGGTTCTACCTAAAGATCATTCAGGAATGCAGATGGAGATTTATAATATTTTTCAGAAAGAACAAATATAACTGAATAAACTTGATGTTGTTAAATTTAAATATTGAAATAATTAATTGCACTTTTAATATATATATATATATATATATATATATATATATATATATATATATATATATATATATATATATATATATATATATATATATATATATATATATATATATATATATATATATGTATATATATATATATATATATATGTATATATATATGTATATATATATATATATATATATATATATATATATATATATATATATATATATATATATATATATATATATATATATATATATATATATATATATATATATATATATATATATCCAATATTTGTATAAAAAAAAATCAGTTAAAATGTGTTTTATTAACAGTGAAACTTGACCGGGAAGATTTCGATCTTCGAAGTTAAGCAAGGCGGACGTTTGTGGCACTTGGATGGGTGACCTAGGCAGGCTTGGGGATGGGGTGTGGTAGTCCAACTGAGACCTGGGAACACTCAACATCTGCCGCGGGCGCGTGGTCCCAGATAAATGGTAAGGAGGACAGATCAATAAATCTCGGTTACTCAGAACCATGCTATCATACATGAAAATTGTAAAGAGATTTTGCCTCCAAGCCACCCGTAATGAATAGAATGGTTTGAAGAAAAGTACTCAAGTAAAAAGGAGAAATGCACAAACTGCCTAATGAGGCCTAAGTGCTGTAGTGGAAGTAGAACCACTACACTCCGACTCATATACATACATACATAGTAACATAATACATTATCAGTAAAAATCAGAATTAAATAGTTTTCGGCTTGGAGCCGAATCATTAGGAAGTATTGACGCTCATATTTAGAAAAGTACACAAAAGTATTAATAATGAGTATTTTTACCCGACATTTTTTGTGTTAATGGAATTGCTACTACAGAGCCTACCACTTCGTCAACCAGGTAGTCAAGGTAATCGAATATTTCCGTAGGGAAATTATCGAATATCGTCCCTTGCTATGGCAGAAACCCTAGGTATGAAAGATACCCTTGAAATGGAGATTTTATTAATTGTCTATAAGATAATGCGTCTTTAGTATTGGACAGATAATGGTGAATCTCGTTCAAATATTTCTTTACGTTAGAAGGAAAACAATGTATATATATTTTATTCATGTGATAATACATAAGTACAATGATTGAAAAAATCTATTAAAATCACATCCAAATACAACGAAATCAAAATGGACTGACAGTTACAGTTCCGGTGAAATAGAGTAACTGTAATGAAACCAGTTTACAGATTATCGTTACATATTAGTTCTTTTAAGGTGTATACAGTGTTGCTATGCAGCATCTTTCTCTTCTATTAAGGCTTTAAGTCGTCTTAAATGACTTTTTAAATCTTTTTTAAATGACTATGTCGCTTGTTGTTATTTAGGACGAAATATCTCGCTCAAAATAGCAGGTTATTGGTGAGACTCATGTTACTGGTAACTGTTATTGGTGAAACTCATGGTACCTACTTATTGGTCAGAGGCAGTTACTTACAATATGTCACGAACCCGACTTGAAATGACCCGCAGAGTGGCATAATTTTTTTTTATCATTTATGATATAAGCTAATTAATGTATTTTACAGAATTCAACCAGATACGTCATAGATTCACAAACAGTCACGAACATCCACAAAATCGGAGTTCAAACATCAGGCATATATTTGGATAATGAAAGCATTTTCAGTGTTTCTCTTAAATATTATTAGAATGTTGAATTTAATGTTAAGTGTATATTAAATAGAATAATTTATAATTTACAAACCAACCGCATATTGACACTGTTAGGTATGAGGATATATGAAATCAATAAAGTTGCTATTTAGAAGAATATAATCTTTATTTCTAAAATTCTATTTACTTGTGTGTAATATTTTCACTTTCAACAAAAAATACAATAGTTATATTGTATTTCATAATATTAGATTAATATTATTCCATATTAAATTAGGTATTTATACCTATTTTAATATTTATATTTACGTTATATTTCTAAACATGCTAATACAACTATATAACCATAACCAGTCAATGAATGCTTAAACGGAGGGTATGGAAGGAAATAGAAGGAACACAATTATTGACGTTACGACTCTGTATTTTTTGGACTACTTTGGATGAGGTAAACATAATAAAAGTTATTTGACTAGCTAATTAATCAGCCTCGTTCTACGAAAAAGTCATAAGGAATATCGTTGAGGATCATGAAATTTTCTTGAAGAATATATCGGTATTTCTACAACTTTGTAACAAGATTTTACGGTTATAAAAACTGTCATGAACTGTCATTTTATGAGTGAAAGTTTTCCCTCAAATTTCTTTATTCTAAATTCTTCCATAGTGGAGAATATATAAACACAAGTTTTTCACCACAACTGTAACTTGGAGAAGAAGGGGTTTTGGAAAAATAAATATAAGACCCACCTTTTGGTTCTTCTTTGGCTTCAATTTAGAAACACGATGTATATATATATATATATATATATATATATATATATATATATATATATATATATATATATATATATATATATATATATATATATACATATATATATATATATATATATATATATATATATATATATATATATATATATATATATATATATATATATATATATATATATATATATATATATATATATATGTATATATATATACATATATTATATATATACATATATATATATATATATATATATATATATATATATATATATATATATATATATATATATATATATATATATATATATATATATATGTATATTATATATATACATATATATATATATATATATATATATATATATATATATATATATATATATATATATATATATATATATATATATATATATATATATATATATATATATATATATATATATATATATATATATATATATATATATATATATATATATATATATATACATATATATATATATATATATATATATATATATATATATATATATATATATATATATATATATATATATATATATATATATATATATATATATATATATATATATATATATATAATAACGAAATGTAGTGGTGGTATTAAGGATTCATGGAGTGTGTAAGAGAGTATGAGGTGGTTCCACACACATGCATATCAAAGATGTAATATTTAACTTTAAATATATACATATATCTATATATATATATACCTAGATCTATATATATATACACGTATATCTATATATATATACATAGATAAATATATGTTTATATGGTTTTTTTTTAACTCGTATCCGGTAGAATGTGTGTACTTATGTTGTAAATATAGATCAAGAATGTATGTATATTGGACACACAAGATTATAAAGTTTATAAGAGATAAATAAAATGTTAATAACTGGTCATTTGAGATAAAATTGTACAAAATATTATAGAAAATTGTTTAAAAAATCGAGATAGTGATTGTTAGGAAAATGTTTTGAAGGATGGGAATGAATTAATTAATCATACAGTTAATAAAAAGGTTGAAAAAATTAACTAATTAGCAATATTTGGAAAGAGAGAACTAGGGGATATAAATTTACAAAAAAATCGCATGCATAATTACCAGGACAAGCTGAGAGGAGAGAAAATCACCCGAACATTGATTGTAGGGTTCTGTAGATATATATATATATATATATATATATATATATATATATATATATATATATATATATATATATATATATATATATATATATATATATATATATATATATATATATATATATATATATATATATATATATATTGTGAAAAGGGTTTGTAGCAAATCTTGGGTTTGTAGCATTTCATTACATAGAAATAAGCAAATAGACGAATAAGAAGGAAAACACACTTACCAGTGCTATATCTGGACATCACATACGAAAACGAACCACTTGTTGCACTTGTGAAGTTGTACAAGTTCTTTCACTTTTCTTGAGGATCTTCAGAGCAGTATACGATTTATTTCATTGATCATTTATATATATATATATATATATATATATATATATATATATATATATATATATATATATATATATATATATATATATACATATATATATATATATATATATATATATATATATATATATATATATATATATATATATATATATATATATATATATATATATATATATATATATATATATATATATATATATATATATACATTACATCTATTGGCGTCCCGAACGTGGAGCGAGCGAGCGAGCGAGCGAGTGAGTGAAAATTAAAACATTAAAATTTTATGAATCTCGGATCAGGACTCTTAACTATATGGCCACAACAGAGAACCTAGGGCCTCAAATGCCTCATATAATATGGTTGAAAGATTAATAGCAGCCATGACTATTATGAATACTAGCATAAAAGAAGATACGAATCAAGTAAAAGAGAGCATGAAAGATGACATAAACCCAATGAATGCTAGTATGAAAGTATAAATAATATTAATATAGGTCTTGACGAAAAGTTAAATTATATAAATATTGACATGAATAATATAAGCACAAATTTAGAAAGTATGAAGGAAATAATGAACAACTTACGAAGAGAAGTAAGTGTGGAAATTGATGAGAAGATAGAATAGGTGAAAGATAATTTATTAGTTTGTGTAGATGCATAAGTGAATGATACTGTAAATGGGAAATGGGTTATTTGAGACATGGTAAGTGAGAGATAAGACGTATCAAGATAGGCTAGATAAGCAAGATAAGATTATCAGCGATAATCAAAAGCGGGTTTAAGAGACACTGAAAGCTTCTACCGCTTCTTGTAATCATTCTACCATAATATCCTCATATCAGGTTCCAGCAGGTATAATTTTCCATGGTGATACCAGACTCCACCCTAAAATTATATTCAAAAATGAAGAACATATTTAAGTACAATGCTAGATAATATTAATATTAAAAACATAATACAGAGTACGATGAAAGGTAAAGCTGACATGTGGTTTCAGATGGTTGAAGAATTTTGAATAAGACGTTGATAAAGTAATAATAACACAAAAAATTTCCGATATGGAATTTTTTATTGAGTATTTGAGGGTTATCGATGATGACAGATAAAGCTGGAACTGTCAAAATAATAATCAAAATTTCAACCAGTCAACTTAAGACCACAAATAATAATAACTATCAGCCTAACGTAAATAGATTCGCTACATATAATAACAATAACCGACAAAACGTTTGGAGATATGATAATAAATACAGACCAAATTACCAAAGAAACGCGAGACAGAAAATCATAGGGAATATTCAGATAATAATGAACAATATGAATCCCAGCCTGATTTGGCTGGATGTTCATTAGGTTGCAAATCGAGCTGAAGGATACATTTTATTATATTGTTTATTGTTATGTCACTTATAAGAGTGACAGTCTCGCTACCTTACACGCTACGAAGCTATAGGTACATTTCACTATTATTATATACTTTATGTAGCACATTTTTCGTTATTATAGTTTGGCAATATTATAATAACTTGTACACTTTTAGTGTTTTTCTTGTCTTCCATTTCCTTGCTTCTATGTTTGTAAATTTTGATAGTTGAACCTCTTATTTCATTTTAATATATATATATATATATATATATATATATATATATATATATATATATATATATATATATATATATATATATATATATATATATATATATATATATATATATTATAATAAAACTCAATTCCAAACTCAAATCAATTCCAAAACCTTCAAGCGGAAATTATGTCAGCTATATATAGATATATATATATATATATATATATATATATATATATATATATATATATATATATATATATATATATATATATATATATATATATATATATATTGCAATGGATGTATCTTGTTATTTTGTTATTTATTTTTAAATTACCAAGTGGATTGTGTTAATATTATAATAATTTTAGATTGGACAGAAGTAGACAGAATGGAGACAGTTACTACAAATAAGAATTTTGCAATATAAAGTAAATATATTATTTATTAGAATTTAATTTTAACTAAAACTTTGGTTTTCAGATACTTATTTTTAATTACTAACAGTTCTGAAGACTCTCCTTAAAATAGGCGCCAGTTCTTACGAATACGAACAGTAATTTAGACATATTTTGGTTTTATATAGATATGGATAGAAACACTTGTACCTTTCTTCTCACAATTATACTTTGACTTTTATAAAAATATATTGAAGCATGAAACTCACTCACCTCAAAGCAGATTTAAATTTGTATTATTAAAATTTTAATATCTTAAGTGAAACTCGAAAATCAATTATTATTAATGTGATAATTTTCTCAAAATTTAATCTTAAAATGTGATATAAGGCATATAAATCTTAAATGAATTTAGCATTCAAGAGGAAAAAAATTAGTTCTCATGAAATAGGACATAAATGTATTAAAAAGAAATATGATGGTGTAACAACTTATATAAGCCTTAATCTAGCTTGCTCTATCCTACTATAGCTTAAAATTAAAATACATGCGATATAAAATCCTTCGACATACAACAAAAAAACTGTGGAGTTAAAACTTTTGACGCAGTTAAATGTCCCTCTCGGAGTAGATGATGAAATCGTTCTCGCCCATTGTCCGCCATTGTTTGAATTTGTGTTTTTGTCTGTTTGGACGCTTATTTTGCTTTCCTCGATAAAAAGGGAAAGTATTAAATTTGTAGAGAATTTAATTCTCTGCAATCCGCATATATTCAATATTGTTTGAAAGTATGAATTATTGTTATTAATAAGCAAAAAGTGAAAAAATATATGAGTGACGCAGTTTTTTCATATTTCCTTTATTGCTACCGTTTTTATTATAAAAAAGTCGCACATTTTAATGGTAAATATGTAGAGAAGACTCCAGGAGAACTTCCAGCAGCATTCGTACAAACAAGATTTTCGTACGAATGATACCGGGAACGCGCTCAACACAGCGGTAGCAACTCTTTTTTCCACACCACCCCAGAGGTAGAGTTTACCATGGTTACTTAATCCACAGATAGCTATTTTTATTAATATGCAATGGTTACTCTCTGATAATATAGAGGAATCGTCTACAAGGTCATCGTTGATATCGTTGTCGTCGATCTGGTTGCTTGGGGCGTTTTTGCACAAATTAATACTGCAATTCTCGCAAATCAGCGTCGATTAATAAAAAAGGATTAACTCATATTACCTGGATCTAACGCATTGAGATAAAATAGTAGATAAATGAATATTTGTCATAATACATTTAAATAATTTGTGGTTATAAAATGCAGTTATTGCGTTATTGCATTATTGTATACAATTTTAAGAGCGAAAGTATTGCTTGAAAAGTCCTAAATAATTCTTTCAATATGATCTTTAGTTTAAACTTCCATAAATTAAAATTTCCAATTTAGAGAACAAAGATAATTAGATAAGTAGGTATAAATGCTCTTAAATTAATGATTATTGCTTAAGTCGAACTGTGTTATTGTTTCAAGACCGCTCTTTATCTTCTTGAAGCCTACGGAAAGGACACAATGGAACCCCCATCTATCTAAGAAACTTGAAATAGCAAATCCTGAGCTGCTATGAAAGTAAATCCATAGAACTGTTTATCTAAAACCGCAACAAAAACTTACTCTGCTCCTGTTCTCCCTTGTTGACTCGCATTATAGCCGGGACATACTTACGAGCGAACAGGAAATACAAAATAAATTGGATAATAGAAGCTCTGGCCTCAAATGGGTTATTGAAAAAGAAGGAAATATCTCCTTTAAAGTGTAAAAAAATAATAAGTATATTCAAATATAAAGGAGACTACGCATTTAAATTTACATACATATAAATATATCTTGCAAATTTAGTTACAGAGGATATTCCTTTTCCAATTATTAATCCACACATATTAATCCAGAAAAGATAAAAAGCGTGCAACGAAATACGATAAAATTACTTGATTGGACTACTCTAATTTTAATTAACCGTCATTATAACGTTCAAATATCCCTTTTTATCTCTTAATTATTAATTATATAATAGACCTAGTTATATCATATTTTAGAATTTTGAAAAACAATATTTAAAAATAATGAATCTTAATTTAAGGAGTTTCTTCGGCCAAACGAAGGTAGAGAGAAAAATATGAAATTTTATTGGACTTACGTCTATCGCACTGTATTTTCCCCGTAAGAACTAACTTCATTGAAAGACACTCTTGACATCGTACCGAGAACTTCGAAATCAAATCTGATTGATATTCCGTTTCAATTTTTAACACTAAAAGGTTTTGACAGTGCGTTTGTTGCGCCCTAACCTCAAAATCTACTATATGGCTACGACAGAGTCATTAACCTATCGTCCAAATTTTCGATGTTGCCACGTATTCGCCCTAATTTACCCGTGGACTAAATCAATTATTCCCATATAATAAGCAGTGGGTAGGTATATAATACATGAACGAATAATTCTACAAAATTTCATACTTTTTTTAACCATCGTTTAGCTGAAGAAACTCCTTAATATCCCCGTTGAGACCGCTTAGGTAATGAACGTAATTCCGACAACATAATAATAATTTGTTATTTTATGGAATATTCTGGCATATTTTAATAAGAATAAATGTATTTCACCAAAAACATAAATATTAAAGATAGACATGTAACATCTTCAACATACAGATAGTGAAACACGTTTTTAATATTTATGTTTTTGATGCAATATATTTATTCTTATTAACATATGCGAAAATATTCCATAAAACCCTCTATCGCTACGTACAGGTTTATTATATTTATCTAGGTAAACCGTCTATTCATAGAACTTCGGTTATCTAGTTTTTGGCACGCGCCCAAATAAATACCCATAAATTTGGCAAGATAAATACCATATTAAAACAGGAACAACATAAAAATATCTAAATCTCGGAAAAACGTATTAAAATAAATACATATAACCGAAGAGTTTTAATCGCGGCTGCCTTTTCAGCTGTTCATTTCTCACGTCCTTCAATATTCCCCAAATATTGCTGTTTTTGCTTTTTATGTCCTGCCACTTTCAGGAAGCGTCTTGAGGCCTTATCTCATGCTTTATCTTAATTAGACCCTGTCGATTTTAATTAACTTCCCCCGGTGGAAGGGCACAGTATTTTAGCAGCCAGTCAAAGTATTTACGAAACTTATGGCACTCGAAGCAAAATGACGCGCAATTTAAGCCTCATGTTGAATTTGACACTGTATTCCCCTAAGTATTGCAGGTATACCTAAGCTTGACGATGGAAAAGGAGAATTCCAGATTATGTTGTAACAACTCAATTTGCATATTATCAATATTTACGTGTATAGGTAATTACGCAGATCATGTATTATCAAGAAATAATTAATTTGGGTTTCGATTTTGGGTTGTAATTAGTTGAAGTTTTGATACCTACAATTATTTTAAAGGGACATTTATGTTTATAATGGGGAGTATAATAATAATGCTGGACCATTCTCTGTGCGTACATACCAACACATTTGCTGTAAGCAATTTTTTAACAAGGTCTTCATTATGAATAAGAAATTTTGATTTTATAAGCGATTTCAGTTGATTGAACACACATCATTGATCTTCAAGAATAACGTATGTAAGTTGACAAAATAATTAGAAAATGTAAATCTAAGATACTAAATCTAACCGACATGTATTATTTTTTTTATTTTTTCCTAACATTTATTTTTTGCCACCAATATGTTTTGTCAAATCATATAAAAACATACAACTAGTTCAAATTCTGACAGTCCGTTACCTGTCACATATAAACTGGCTTTTCTTGAATTAATATCGAAAATCTGCGCCCATGCGGAAAAAGCAAGGTAATTTAATAAGGGAATGCTCTGTAGTGTTTTCGTTTGACATACAAACTAGAGCAAAAAATTGTGCGGCATGTTACAAAGAAAACCCGTACCAGTTACTACAGAAGTGGTAAATCACATCACTATGTAATACAAAAGGATATTTAGTAGAAAATTTTATTCCGCCACAATTTCTTATGAATAGAACTACTACTAGGGTCTCCAGTCCGTGGCTTATCATATCGATCGCTATCACTCTTCTACTAATATAAATCCCATTTCCCTTCTCGCTCGCTTTGAAGACACCTGCATTGAACAAGCCGGCGATTTACTATCTTTACTGCCCAGTGGCGTATCATCATGCGCAACCAAGGTGAAGTGACTTCAAAATATGTC
The DNA here is from genome assembly GCA_964058915.1 of Tetropium fuscum. NCBI lineage: Eukaryota > Metazoa > Arthropoda > Insecta > Coleoptera > Cerambycidae > Tetropium > Tetropium fuscum. Next base: position 7,336 of record CAXKVY010014901.1, on the reverse strand, counting down.
TTATTATGTCATAATCATATATATGCAAAACTTTAAGCCAAAAAATTATTTAGTTTTGAATGTATTTAAAATATATTGTAAATATTTTGCATGCTGCGTGTATATTTGTATAACTTAGAACTTAATTGAGCCGATAATAATTCTAAATAAAAGGAAGAAATTAAATTGCTATTGCCCAGCAAGGTCCACGGGGAGATAAGAGCGCCCCTTGCCAGGATAGAACGTGGTTAGGTTACTTATTATTAGTATAGGTAACACTGTTAGTAAAATTTATAACAAATTAACTCTAAATTTGCGAGATATGTTATTATTTGCCCATATAGTTACACTCACATTGGTATTTTTCATTGTCAATTATTAGTAGCATCCTTCACAAAAACTCACATCAGAAATTCTCATTAAATGTGAGTAAATGCTCTTTTCATTAAATGTGAGATTTTTTCGGGGCTACTTTTTTACTCGTTGATGTGCCTAGTTCTTCCATTGCACTACTCTGTATAAAACCACTATAACCAATAAACACTATACACTATATTCTATAAATAGTATAATACTATAATAACACTATAAAATATTAACTATAAACAATGAATTTACAAAGACTAGACAAAATTATTATAAAAACACTCGAGCGCGCCTTTTACGCTTCACGTACATGTGCAATGTCCCGTTGTAAACACTTACCTAATACGGTCAAGGACACAATAACTCATTGAACACCTACAACTGCCATTGAGACAATAACAAAAAATATCCGTCAATACCACGCGCGAAATTATACCTATAGACGTGCGCTACCACCCTATCATGTCTTTCAGGAAATACCAACAAATGAAACGTTCGCTCGGAGAAAATAAAAACAAATAAACTTACAGATTGCATGCATTTGCAATTTGTTTTTTATATATTATAAATTAAATTGACTTAACATTATTGTTTTTTATTTTATTTCCTATATTAGGATAATTGCGCGCGCCACTGAGCACCGCATTCCACTAGTTTGCATATCAAACGAAAGCACTATAAACTCTAAGGTAATCTTTTAAAATAAGTAATTTTAAGTCGTAAAGACTACAAAGAAGTAAGCTAACACTATTATACACTAAAACTTGATTCAAAAACTAAGGTAGATAAGTGTTTTGATCAATACTAATGAGAATAAATGAATGAAAATCAATTAGTCAAGGCACTTACTGTTTTTATGCCTCTCCACGCACCTGGACCTCTTGGTCGATACCTGGAGAACTTTTTCGTCGAAATAACCCTTTGGAGATGTTTTCGTAATTTGAATATACTATCGTAAATAACCCTAAAAGGGAGTAATGTGACTAATTGGGAAATGATAATAAAAAACAAATTATACTTAATAGATGGCTAGAGTTCCCAGATTTATTATCTAATATAGGAGATATCAATATAGGAGAGTTAAAATATAAAATATATAAAAATTATAGGACAGATTAAAATATATATAAAAATAAAAAAATATGAGACTTGTTTTTCGTTCCACATTATTATTTATGAAAACATACACATTAGTATTTCTTACTGTTATTACATTGAGATAACAATAAAATATCTTCCAAAACATATCCGTAAACATCTAAACAGGACATATCTACATTTAGAGTCCCCAAAAGTTCATTTTTAATTCTGTGGACGCTTTGTTCCTTGTTTCTGTCCATTAACCATTATTGAAAACTCAACATATTCCGTCGTTTTCAGTCATACCTATTGGGAAGCTCCCAAAATCGCCAAATCACAAAACTAAGCCACACTCATAGCCGCAGTTTAAGATAACTAGTTTAAGCACAGTTTATTGGCAGTAAACTGTGGTTTAAGTAATAGCACACATTATTGTAAAATCACAGAGAACGTACGAGACTTCAATTTTAACAGACAAATTATAGGTTATGTGTTGTTTACTTTTTCTCCGGACGAGGCGTTTCAACAAGTATTTATTTGACTAGTTAGTACTGATTTAATTCGTATGATTTATATCTATGACGAAGGACCTACTTTAAGGATGTAAAGAGTATATGAAACTACGAAAAAGCGCGCCGTCGCTATCGTTACAGAATTCGCGTAGGCAACCGTATGGCTTTTCTATTGTCACAGTGAATATTAGCATTGGCGAGAGTTTCATGCTATCAGAAATGCGACTAGTATATTTCGGTCGCCGCTTGGACTACATGTTTATAAATAATATTTTGTAACGCTTGAACTTTTTGAAGTGAATACATTTGAAGTGAATACTTCTTTAGCCGCATGAGAGTGATTTTTCAAGGTCGCGTCACGACATTTTATAACATTTTCGTCTCGCAAGTGAGATAAAGCATAATTATGACAGATATGAGTAGGAGGGAGGGAGAGAGAGAGAGGGAGAGAGAGAGGGAGAGAGAGATATCGAATGCAGCTTTGACTTGGGCAATGATCCCCCACAAGTGTTCTAAATCGGAAAGCAATTTTGATGAGAAACAGAGATAGCGAATGCTTGGACTACGATCCCCCAAAAATGTTCTAAAGCGGAAAGCAATTGTGATATAATTTATAAACGATCGTGACAGAACCGGAATTAATCAGAATACAATATTACTTATGTATATCCTGCTGGATATATCTGGATTGGGCTTTCGAATCTGATCCAAATGCATGACAATATTTTTTGCGGAGGATGCGTCCTTGCCACCACTTCACTTTCTTCATGAGAAATTCAGTTAAGATATGAATAACGACCGAAACATTGCCACGACTAAAACAGGAGAACGATTGATGCTATATTCTCGACAAATCTACATAATTTAGAATTACGAACATATGTTACACTTCAGTTACCATAAAGTCAATATGTACAGTACCTCTCTCTTTCTCTCACTCACTCTCTCAACGAATCGGTAAAGAAGTATTTACTTCTATCACGTGTACTGTACTGCACGCGGATTTTTTACTTTAGATCTCCTGCAGTAGGTATGTACTAGTACGTAGTGTTTTGGAATAAACAACTAATATTATTATCATGTAAGGAATGGATCCAATGACCTAAACAATGACTGAGGAAATATTTTCTTTTAATTTTGACATTTAAAGTGACACTTTACAAAACCCTTTGACGTTATGAAACGTCTTACCTTTCACAACCAGTTACGAAGAGTAAAATTTTACGCAACTGGTTTTGTAACGTTTATTTCATAGTGGGAGTAGTAACGAAAAGTAATATTTTAGGCAACTAGTTTGGTAAAGTTTATTTCATAGGAGGTTTCTTAAACATGACAAGGTATGAGAGTGACAAGCTTTCACACCGTTACAATCTACTAGATTGTTTTTAAACGTATAAAATTTAGTTTTCGTCTCATAAAATATAAATGTGCAAAATAGAAAAACTCTTTTATGAAACATGTTGGGAAACACTATTTTGTGTAACTCGCATTCTTTTGTGGAACTTGCTAGCGCTCGTTCCGCAGATAACTGCTCATTACACAAAATAGTACTTTTCCCAACTGGTTACATAAATAGCTATTATTCCTGAAATAAAATAAAATAAAATAGGTTAATTAAGTTTCAGTTAATTTTATATTTATGAATACTTGTCCAGAATACTTCAATTGATATTATTACACCCAAAACGTTTATGTTATTATAATATTTCTTTAAGCCAAAATATCTGTAAGCCTCGAACTCAACCTGCAACTAAGTTATTTATTCTTTGGTGCAATGATAAATCGTTGAGTAATCCTGGCATAAGCTAGTAAGAGCTTGATCCTCTGTCAGACGTCTGCTTGACAGCTGAACGGCATGGGGCATTAGCCCTTGACGGTATTTGTTCCATTTATCACCGGCACGGGCGATCACGTCATAAATACACCATACCAATTTTCCTGATCCTGATGATTTGTGTTTACTTAATGTAATTATTTTCTGTAGTTCCTAAATAGGTTTTTTAAGAGTATAATATATACACACAACGGTAATAGTTATCGCTTCTCAACGGTAATAGTTATTATTACAATTTTTATGTCTTTTGTACCGAATTAACTTTCTAATGAGAAAATATCTTAAAGCTTGCAGCAGCATTGATTGGTCTACTAATTGTTACGAAAAATTGAATAACTTAGTTAGCTTAGTATATGAGTCGTATAGATGCAAAACCCGCCAAGTCATATTTAACTAATCCTGAGATAATCTGGGAAAACCTCTAGAAGTCAAAGTAGACCCTTTATTATGAAAAGGGTAACTGAACATTGAGGTGGGGAATATGTTTGACAAAAAACGTTATATTTAAAAATTTAAACATATTGAGTGAATTTATATTACATATTAAAAGAATTACTTGGCGTATTTTGCATCTGAATGGAGGCTACTACTTTTTGTCAATATCTATTTTTATTAGAAAGAAAAGTTATAGAACAATATTGTAGCAAAATATCTTAATATTATCTTATTAATAAAAAAACACAAAAATAGAATTGTGGTGCCAAAGACAGACATACAGTAAAAATGTATTAAAAAAATTCTAAGTTCTAAAGTTCTTATCTAAATTCTAAGGTCGATGTCTATGCCAAGGTCGTTACTATTTTGGCAACACATACAGTCATTGACATCTTCTGATGGTGTTTGGACGGCTACTGGCTCTTGGTCGAGTACTTCTTTATAGAATTGCAGGTTTGTTAACTCTCTCCATGTATCTCCCATAATGTTTCCTTAACAAATTTGCCACGGATATTGCTTTCTGAGGATGTACAGGTCTTCCCACTATTTTACCACGTTTCATAATGCCTTTTGCAATTCCACAGTCGCTTCTGTAATTTACTTCACCCCGTACAAAAACCTTATTATTAGTCTTAGCTGGAGGTTTAATAACTGAATTTGCTACCTCCCTCCAATTGTAAACCTCTTAGTATTTTCTGTTAAACTCTGGACCTGGCAAAATTATCCAATAATTTTATAGTACTCTTTTGGATCTGTAATGGCTGGTATTTTTCGTTCAATTAATCCAAATTCTCGATCGGGAGGCATAAACGAGTGCCTAACACTCAATTAATTAAATTTTAAAAATATGAAGTGGAGCAACCCTGTAGAGCCATGCAACGAGCATTCCGATAACAATCGAGTTCTTGTTCTGCCCGGCACAACCATCAGCAAATAGACAAATGGTAGTAATGTTTTCAGAAAAGTCGAACTTTGAGAGGATATGAAAAAGAGAGGAGGCTATCACACTTTTGGTAAATGCTGATCCGTCCATAAATAAGGTGTCACGCTTTCAGGATTTAACTTAGCAGAAGACGACCCTTTTACAAGAGTAAAGTTATACAAATTAAATTGTTGTGAGAAATAGTGAGAAATAGGCTGATTGGTCGAATAGTTTGGGTAGAGCAAGATTTTTTTGGCAATCGAATGAGAAACACTGAATATTGTTATCTTCTGTTTTAAGATACCAGTAAAAAAACTGTACTTTTGGCTTATTAGCCACCATAAGCTGATTTCTAATATTTTGGTCTACTTCAGTTTTGAGTTTTGCCGTTGTTCTTACACAATCTGAGCACATATCTGTCAGAGGTGTATAAAATTTGTAGTGGTTACTTACATAGTTTCTGAAAAAAACATTCTTAAACTTTTAACTGAATATCTACTACTGACATTGTTATACATTTTGTTATGTGACAGTGTTATACATTTTGTGAAATTTTCTAACATTCATCTCGCAAGGTAAGTATCTTCTTATATACTGCTGATCTACTTTTTCAGGTTTCAGTACAAGTAACACTTTCTATGAATGTGGATATTGCATTTTTCTTTCCATAATTTTTATTTTTTATTCTATCACCACCGCGACCGTCTTTTGGGGGAGTTCCTGTAAAATCGCCTCATTACTCCGTGAACCCTATCGTTTTTAAGATTTAGGGTGCTTAAGAAAAAATTACGACAAACTTTCGCCACTTTGCCATCACATTTTCTAATGTTGTATTTAATTGTTAGGGATTCCTTCCCCCTAGTATTATCCCTAATTCGGGATTTTTTGGGATCATCGGCAGAGCAATATTTGTGTATTATTGTATCTTGATACAATTTGTCTTTTTTTGAATAAAATAGGCCGTGAAAAGCTTTTACATCGCACATTTTCGCATCGCATAATTTTGGTGTTTGCATTGCGGGATTACTGAAAGATACTTGGCCGCATATCTTTAAAAAAATAAAACGGGTTGTTATTAAGTTTTCTAGAAAATAATAAAAGTAACAAACTTACAATATATTCTTTTGCTGTTGTCTCTTGTGGGTTTCCGGCTGCCGCTGTTTTTTCTGTTTATATTTGGTGGTGTTCTTATTAACTTCATTTCAAATGATTCCATTTTGAATAAATGAAAACACTAAATAAAATTTTAGACAATGTATGCAAAGATTTCTAAATGTTAAAATGTAAAAACATGCAATTTAAGCACAGGATACACATTACTGACACTACACTCTACAGTCTACAACACATCCTCAATTTGAGATCACATGATACTCTAGGGCACATCTTATTGGCATCTACAACTTGACTTGGCGGAATACGCATTTAAATGACTACTTAAATGACTGTCATTTTAATGCGTATTCCGCCAACTTGGCGGGTTTTGCATTTGAACGTAAATTTCACTGCAAGATAAACAATACAATTGGGGTATATTAAAAGCAAATGACTATTTAAATACAAGTAAGATAAATAAAATAAAATAAACTAAAACGTAAATCTGATATTTTGACTTGGCGGGTTTTGCATCTATACGACTCATATTAGATTAAAATATAGCGAATCTGCAAAGCTATGATCACCATCTAGAATATGAATATGCCAGGATAACTATCGAGTTATACTTCATTCGTCCAGTGAAAAACCAGCAATGTACGTTTCTTTTCTAAAATAATACACTAAATATTAATGATAGAAATACTTCTGTAATCCAAACGGCGTGTCCTCTTAATGGGGCTTAATCAATTAATTCAAAGAGTTCTTCGTTACTTAAAATTGCATAACATTGCTTTCGTATCAGGTTCTCTCTATAGTAACTTACGTTTTGTGTATTTAGCTTCCGCCTTTATATTCGATATATTTATAAGAGTCGGATATCTTGTTGAGTTTATCGTGCTGCATATTATTATATTGAATTCATTTGGCAGTACTTACCACATTATTTTGATAACGACTGCTTTATAGTCTTCCCTATTTTGATTTTTCGCTATAATTTCAGTAAAAAGGGCCAAAGTCGCTGCTTATCAGCGAAGAGAGTACTGCATTTTGTATGATATTTGTCTACATTATTTTTGTATAGAAAAACGCATAGTTTTTGAGATACATATA
>CAXKVY010014900.1:0-10000 GCA_964058915.1 Tetropium fuscum | reverse complement strand
TCCTAATGATTCGGCTCCAAGCCGAAAACTATTTAATTCTGATTTTTACTGATAATGTATTATGTTACTATGTATGTATGTATATGAGTCGGAGTGTAGTGGTTCTACTTCCACTACAGCACTTAGGCCTCATTAGGCAGTTTGTGCATTTCTCCTTTTTACTTGAGTACTTTTCTTCAAACCATTCTATTCATTACGGGTGGCTTGGAGGCAAAATCTCTTTACAATTTTCATGTATGATAGCATGGTTCTGAGTAACCGAGATTTATTGATCTGTCCTCCTTACCATTTATCTGGGACCACGCGCCCGCGGCAGATGTTGAGTGTTCCCAGGTCTCAGTTGGACTACCACACCCCATCCCCAAGCCTGCCTAGGTCACCCATCCAAGTGCCACAAACGTCCGCCTTGCTTAACTTCGAAGATCGAAATCTTCCCGGTCAAGTTTCACTGTTAATAAAACACATTTTAACTGATTTTTTTTTATACAAATATTGGATATATATATATATATATATATATATATATATATATATATATATATATATATATATATATATATATATATATATATATATATATATATATATATATATATATATATATATATATATATATATACATATATATATATATATATATATACATATATATATATATATATATATATATATATATATATATATATATATATATATATATATATATATATATATATATATATATATATATATATATATATATATATATATATATATATATATATAAAAGTGCAATTAATTATTTCAATATTTAAATTTAACAACATCAAGTTTATTCAGTTATATTTGTTCTTTCTGAAAAATATTATAAATCTCCATCTGCATTCCTGAATGATCTTTAGGTAGAACCACTAATTCTTGCTCATGAAATATACTTTTTGAAATTTTCAACTTATTTGCGATGCTTTCCTTGATATACCCTTCAGCCACGTTAGTTGCAAGCAATCCTCCATGTCTTTTTAATGCTTGAATGTCATCTCTACTGTCAGAGAGTAACGTGGCAGACGTCCTCATCAAGCAATGCGCAGTGTAACTGGATGCATAAGGGCGTTTTACGTATTCTGCAACTTTTTGGGAAATGTTTACCAAACTGTTGATGCCGCCTGATTTATTCATATCCATTTCATATCTGTTGAACTCTGATCCTACAGTACATACACATTTTTTTTTGGTTTTGCTATCATATACATTTATAACCAAAGTTTTCCCCGTGTCCCCTTGTATATTACTTTTCAACATGGAATATGTAGTAGACTTCTTACCGCATCCAGTTTATGGTCTACAATGTAGACCATAAACTGGATGCGGTAAGAGCTTTTCCCTGAAATAATGAAACATGAAAAACACTGAAATATATATAAGAAATTCTTACCCTCTCAAAAAAATACGCTAGCATCACATTTTTATCAGCTGGGAGTGCGTTTTTGTAATCCCCCTATTAAAAAATATTTCATGTATTTTCTCGTATTTTTCCCTGAATTTTAGAGGAAGTAAGGTCGAAGGCGCTTCTGGAACATTTAAAATGTCTCTGCCGAACAATTTTCTAAATTGGTTTCATATCAAGGCTCATTTTTATACTTAATATCCAAGTTGAACTCAATTCGACTCAGAAATATGAAACGTGTTAACTGTTGTTATATAAATAAACAAATCCTTGCCAGATTACTAGGTTACGGAAATCCAACCCAAGTAGAATTGATTATCGAAGATATTATTAAGCATTATTCTCGTCAGCCCACCAGTGCAAGTAAATTAATTCATATCGATAAGTATTGATAGGTTAGTTATTGATAGATAGCTAGTTATAGATATATATATATATATATATATATATATATATATATATATATATATATATATATATATATATATATATATATATATATATATATATATATATATATATATATATATATATATATATATATATGTTTTTATAACAAGTAGAGATCCGATTAAATTTAGGGTAACCCGAGATCCACCACAACAGAAAGACTTTTTTGAGTATATTTTTCACTTAATGTTGTCTAATATTTTGCTTAATCCATAACCCCACAGAGGGGAAATAATTTGAGCGGTTTAATTTTTCGTGATAAATTGTGAACAAAACGAGATCCCTAATAAAATTCATAGAAGCCGAGATCCGGAAATGTATATGATGATGTATATAGCCTAAGATGAGATCCTGCAATGTTGCCATGTCTTTTGGATGAAAATGCAATGCGTTCAGACGTGTCTGTGATAGTGAATTACTTTTAATAGTTACATTTACAAAATGTTTTCACGTGGAAAAAAGTGTAAGTTTCGCTATAAATGGAAAATCCACGCCAGCTGCTAGTACACAAAAAGGTAAGTAAGAATAAACTTTTAAAATGTTTTAATATCCAGTACCTACTTGAAATAGGTAGATATTATTTTATTTCGATGTTGATGTTTTTTATCACGGGTGTTCTTCAGACAGAAACTTAAAGGGATTCGAGACACGATTTTTTCACACACACTTCCGGGTACCGGACCCCCATAAAATTTGGTGCTAAATTGTTATATACATCAGACCGTAATATATGTTGTAAATTTATTATTTTTATAATGCTCAGCAATATAAATAAGTACGTAAGTAGGATTATTTTTAGTAGGTAAGTAGGATAATATATTTTTAGGAAAAAGTCGACACTGGAGACGAAGAAAGTGTTATCGAAAATTCTGAGAATTCGAATTTCGTAAATTCTTCATCATCAGTAAGTAGTAAAACGATTGAGTAGCTTTTGGAAATAATTTTCAATGTCTAAGAATTTTATATTCATTATTGAATGAAATAAAATTATTCTCCTGAATATTAACGGTTCTAGAAACTTTGATTGTTGAAATTGAAAATCATGAATATGATAGGTACCTCAGGTACCAAGAACGACAAGTGTTAAGGTGGCAAGTTCGGTGCTAGTCGCAAGTTCTAACTCTGTACCGAGCTCTGTAACGAGCTACGCAGGACCGTCATTCGATGAAATAAATTCGTAAGTAGCTACAACACAACTAAAATAACCGTACTTGCGAGACTACAAATACAAACTGTGAATAGGTAGGCAGTAGTAGGTACTTATATATAATTAGGTACCAGGTAGGTATCGGACCCAGCCGCCGGCCCTGGCTACCTGCTGAGCCAATTGAGACGTTGAGGGCGTTGAACTAATGTTCTAAGGGGCGGAGATCTGACAAAAACAGACGAATTTTCGCTCGAGTGCAAGTCCATTCTCTCGTTGGATACAGTATAGTTTGTATATTGTTTCCGATCGACGTTTTTTTTTTTTTGAGAAAAATAATAATAATGTCCCGTTCTCCAAGGTCGCGGGAATTAATACAAATGTAAAGGTAACAAGGTGGAGTTAATGATATCAATTATAAAAAAAATTAGGAAAAAATAAATGTAGGGCACCACCAACGAGATTGAACAGGTCGCTGGTCCTGAGTAGCTAGCGGAGAGATATGGTCGTGAATTCGGAGGCCGTTGCGATACAAAATAAGTTCGGTTTGTGGAAAAATACTATTCTTACCTACGCCGGCTTTTACTACAAAAACACTAAGGCAGGCTGCTTACGGTCACTAAAATATTAAATAATAATCCCCCGGCTAAGCGGATTAAGGACAAATAAAAACGAAGATGTTTGTTTAAATTACAGGGAAAACAAAACGACAATCCGTCTTGGCACTGATATATCACTTTTTGTACTTCCGGGATTAAATATCGACGGAAATCCCAGAAGTAAAAAATTACAAACAAAAGAATGTAATAGGTGTTTTTTTGATTTAATATTTAAATTAATGTTGTTATATACAGTTCGTCATATTTACCAGTCTTTCTTGGGTGAATGCAGCAGATATGACCTACTTCGGCTACCCTTTTATCAATATCAGATACACCTTCTTCACTCATAATCGAGCCCAAGACACTAGCAATGACAATCTTTCCAAATAAATATTGTCACAATGCAACATTACTATGGTCACTTGTGAATCAGTGACTCTATTTGCTATTTGCACTATTTGCCTTGATTTATGCCTAATAATTATCTGTGTTTCTATAAAGTTTCTATGTGCTTTTTTATATTATGTAAGTATACGTTTAAATTTCGGAAGTACGAAGAATATCGTATATACCTTGCGACTGAAGTACTTTTAATCTTTCAGGTAAATTATGTACAGTTGGTAGGATATTTGTCGAGTTATAATTACAAGAACGCCCCGGCGCCGGCGTCACATTCTTGCAATTAACTGCATTCGTCACACAGAACAGAACAGAGACAACTTATCGGCTTACTATTTTCGTGGAATTTTATCTCAACAAATATTGTACCGACTCTATAAAATTTACCTTCATGATTAATTCACTCCCGCGGTATATAATATACTATTAGCAGCAGTAAAAGTCTTGTGACAGTAGTTAAAACCTACTAATACTTCTCTCTTAAGCGGTAATGTTCCTGCAATAGTAAACTTTTTTAAATTAAGATTTGGCTGTTGAATCAAAAGTGACATATTTTATGTGTAGTAGAAGTGTATCGCACATTGTATATTTTTTATCTTTCGACAATTCAATCGACATACATCCTTGCTACACAAAACATCCCGTTTACTCCATAAAAATTAATATACTATAATTGTATTTTAAAATAAATATATTATTCATTAGCTGCGTTAATGTTTATATATTACCTGACATCTAATAATGGACTGGTTTCGTTGACGTTCATTAGCATAGAGAAGCAATCGCTAGACCAGTAATAATCGCACACAAACCAGAAAGTATTTCTGCAACCTATATCATTCCATTGAAGTCCTTTGTTTCCTATTCTCATTTCTACACATTCCTCGTTAGATTTATAACCATTCGGTTCCTGTGCGCGCCAATTGGTATATATCGCTTGTCTTCCAGTTGACAACCATATCCAATGATTAGCATCTGGTAATCTTGTTACAGCAGTCCAAAACGACTGACCAGCAAAACCTGCAGAGGTTTACACATATGAGTAACCAAGTAAGAGGATTCAATATAATATGGGAGGTGGGAAAGAGATTTTCATTATTGCTAAAAACACATATAAGATGTTCACTGTAACAGGCATTCGTAACAGATATTTTCTCTATCTTCTTCTAGTACACCTATTTCTCATTTATGAAAATAAAAAGAAGGGAACAAATCCTTTTTTTTTATTAAATGGGAGATAGGTGCATTAGAAGGAGATAAAATTTCGAAAAATCTTTAAAATTAATTTAAAAGAAAGCAAATTAATAATGACATATTATTCATTAGTTTAACCATTTGAACCGCCGCGCTGCGTCGTACCGCGTAGTATTGTTTTTGTACGGTTTATTTTTAACATTGGATATGTTTATGTTTAGACAAGAGTATATGAGGACCAAGTAAGAAGTTTTCGTTCAAGGCCAAAAGACAGCGGTGTCGCGATCGAGTGACGCAATACTTGTAGATATCGCAGCGCTCGGCCTTCTAGCGGCGTGAAGAGTACTGGGGAGTGGGGAGTATTCAGTGCAGCTATATTGGGAGAGGTGGCACATTGCTAGTAGTGATGGGAATAATCGGGATATTTTCATAATCATAATTTTCATAAATTTAATAATTCGAGTGTAAACGAATGCCCAACGATAATTAAAATAAAAGAACAAGTGTCGGCTACAAACGTATATTATTCCAAACTAACTAACAAAACCTCTACATATTATATTCCTTTCATAGGGCCGTCAAAGCAGCCCATAAATACTTTACAGTTATCGAAACTCTCTCGCCCTGAAGGCAATTAAATACGTTAACATAAACAATAAACATATCGCTCTACCGGCTGAGCGATATGTTTATTCGGTCCTATCCTAAAAGAGTCGACACAGGGCGTTAGCGTTTACAGGAGATAATCGAATTTATTTAGGATGAACTTTAGGATAAAAATTCGAATTGTTTAATCGAATTTGTAGTATATACAACATGAGTAGGTTCCCATAGTGAAGTTTGGTAGCAAAAATGAAATAATAAATCTCTAAATAAGAGATGCTGATATAGCTAATGAGCGTCCGCGTTTTAAGAATATACATTCAGCAGCATACACATTTAAAAGAGTAAACTGATGAATTATTTGAATTGTTAGTTATTTATAATTTTTTAAATAAAAAAGAATGCCTGGCAGCATTCACTGCATCATTCCCGATCGTGATAGCTGTCTGGGCCGCTAGTGTTTATTATTAATCTTATGAATATTAGTTTTACCTGTAATATCAAAACTGTTCAAGTATAAGTAGTAATTCCGTTAATTTTACTTGCCCAAAAAATATCAATGACGTCGACAAAAATTTTTTATACGGGGTGGTCACAAATTACAAAATCTCACAAAAAATTTAGTTTTCGGGAAAACGCTATTATTTATAAAAGTTTTTACTTGTCCAAAAAATAGTAACGACGACGACAAAAATCATATTTTTTATACGGGGTGATCACAAATTACAAAATCTCAAAAAATATTTTATTTTCGGGAAAAGCTATTATTTATAAAAGTTTTTGCTTTCCTAAAGTAATGTCGACAAAAATTATGTTTATTATACGGGGTGGTCAAAAATTACAAAATCTTAAAATTCGGTAAGAGTAAAGTTTTGATTACCACTTTTTGATTACCACGTATAAAATTATACATCGTCGAGAAAATTTTATTATTTATAAAGGCTTGTACTTGCTCAAAAAATAGTAATGACGTCGACAAAAATCATATTTTTTATAAGGGGTGGTCACAAATTACAAAATCTCAAAAAATTTTTAGTTTTCGGGAAAACGCTATTATTTATAAAAGTTTTTGCGTGCCTAAAGTAATGTCGACAAAAATTATGTTTATTATACGGAGTGGTGAAAAATTACAAAATATTAAAATTCGGTAAGAGTAAAGTTTGTACCTTTTGATCACCACGTATAAAAAATTAATGATGATTTTGCCACAATTGTCTTTATACGGAGTGATCAAAAATCACAGTTTACTCTTCGACAAAAATCATATTTTTTATACGGGGTGGTCGCACATCACAAAATCTCAAAAAATGCTTAGTTTTCAAGAAAACGCTATTATTTTTAAAAGTTTTTGCTTGCCTAAAGTAATTTCGACAAAAATTATGTTTATTATACGGAGTGGTGAAAAATTACAAAATATTAAAATTCGGTAAGAGTAAAGTTTGTACCTTTTGATCACCACGTATAAAAAACTAATGATGATTTTGCCACAATTGTTTTTATACGGAGTGATCAAAAATCACAGTTTACTCTTCGACAAAAATCATATTTTTTATACGGGGTGGTCGCACATCACAAAATCTCAAAAAATGCTTAGTTTTCAAGAAAACGCTATTATTTTTAAAAGTTTTTGCTTGCCTAAAGTAATTTCGACAAAAATTATGTTTATTATACGGAGTGGTGAAAAATTACAAAATATTAAAATTCGGTAAGAGTAAAGTTTGTACCTTTTGATCACCACGTATAAAAAACTAATGATGATTTTGCCACAATTGTTTTTATACCGAGTGATCAAAAATCACAGTTTACTCTTCGACAAAAATCATATTTTTTATACGGGGTGGTCGCACATCACAAAATCTCAAAAAATGCTTAGTTTTCAAGAAAACGCTATTATTTTTAAAAGTTTTTGCTTGCCTAAAGTAATTTCGACAAAAATTATGTTTATTATACGGGGTGGTCAAAAATTACAAAATCTTAAAATTCGGTAAGAGTAAAGTTTGTACTTTTTGATCACCACGTATAAAAAACTAATGATGATTTTGCCACAATTGTTTTTATACGGGGTGATCAAAAATCACAGTTTACTCTTCGACAAGAATCATATTTTTTTACGGGGTGGTCGCACAGTACAAAATCTCAAAAAATGTTTAGTTTTCAGGAAATCACTATTATTTTTAAAAAGTTTTTGCTTGCCTAAAGTAATGTCGATAAAAATTATGTTTATTATATGGAGTGGTCAAAAATTACAAAATCTTAAAATTCGGTAAGAGTAAAGTTTGTACTTTTTGATCACCACGTATAAAGAACTAATGATGATTTTGTTCTTATACGGGGTGAGCAAAAATCACAGTTTCCTCTTTTCAAATTTTAAGATTTTGTAATTCTTAACCACCCTGTGTATACAACACAATTTTTGACAAAGTCATCACTATTTTTAGGCAAACAAAAACTTTTTTAAAGAATAGCATTCGTTCGAAAACAAAAAAAATGGGACTGTAATTTTTTACCACCCCATGCAAGACAACCTGTTTAAAACGACAAGACCTTCAGGGTCAAACGAACAAAAAAATCGTAACACAACTGAGTTTTATTTTTATTCAATTCACTTGAGAGAATTTTATCAGTTGTGTCTGGTATTTTCAATACGCCTGCGATACTTGCGTAATATGTAATATCTGTGATTGTTTTTTTTAAATTTAACTGCAAATCCAATATAAGTTGGTTAATTAAAAATTATGTTTATTATTTCTTACTACATACCTAACTCGTAAATTGAGATGTGTATTATATTAGTAATACTTAAGTTTTTAAAAAATAAAATGCTAAAGAATTATGTTTATATATAACCTTGTGTGTATAATAACCAGTTAATAGACCTATCCAGTTAGAGCAAGCGAGTAAGATAAATACAACGCAACATGTATTGAATGAGACAATAACTCGGTGCGTAGTACGTTCTGCGCATTCTTGTGGCAATGTATGACAGTATTCATACTCAATATTATATTAAATTATTAACTAACGTGTTATTCTAAATTTATAAAATGCTAGGGACCCAATCGTACGCCAAACATTACTAATAAACACTTAATAAACATAAGCATGCTAAAGCTATTCTGGAAATTGCCACAAGCATGCACGCGCACCATAGTATTTGACGTACTCGGAAGAACTCAAAAGGATCGGTATATTATGTTTCATATATTTTGTTATCATTTCCAATGTCTCCGATATGCAAGGATTGCGAAATCTGTGAATTTTTAATCCATAATTGGTTCACCAAGCTCCGGTTACATGTTTTATATCAAATTGTAGTGGCATTTATCATTTCAATGTCACTGATTATTACGGACTTACTCCACATAGAGACATTCTATGGGTAGAGTTGGTTCGAAAATGATGTAAATCAGATTTCAGCTTAACAGATAGGACTCTTTCTTTTCAATCTAAGTCAAACAAGAGGAGGTACTCAATTTCCTCCAATACTCCGTCATTTATAAATCAATTTTAAAGATTATGTTTTAATTGGAAATTGGTTTTCAAGAGGGTCCCATTTTAGTTTTATTAACATTGGACCCTGGAATCCGAGGATATACCGGAGAACTCACCAGATATGCCAGAAGAAATGGCGAATGCGCCGGTCACCGCATTAGGCATACATTTATCTAGATGTTAAACTTAATAAAATATTTTTGTCAAAAAAACAACCGACTTCAATAAAATCTATTCTAAAAAAATGCACTACAAAGGAAAATTTAATTACTAAAATAATTACAAAGAAAAGATAATTAATAATTTTCTTTGTAAGATAATTACAAAGAAAAATAATTACCTAAAATAATTATGAAAAAAAAATCCCTCAACAGAAATGCTGTGCCGACACTATTTTCTGTATTGAACTATGTAATTGAATAAGGAACTAATTCGTTTAAGGTATTTTGTTGTTTCATATGTTTAATTGTACATTAAAACTTATAAATTCAGTGATATTAAATACATTTATAGTAGAAATTAAATCTATAGGGAGCCCAATAGGGGATTTTGGGATTTAATCATGCGTGGCAGATTAACATATGGGGGATACCTTGCACCCTGTTGAGTACTTCCACAATATTTAAGCCCTCTACACAGGGCCTCACGTGTAGGGCAGCCGATCAGAACAGAAGAAAAATTGATGGTTGAAAA
>CAXKVY010014899.1:15000-24995 GCA_964058915.1 Tetropium fuscum | reverse complement strand
AAAACTCAAAACTGAAGTAGACCAAAATATTAGAAATCAGCTTATGGTGGCTAATAAGCCAAAAGTACAGTTTTTTTACTGGTATCTTAAAACAGAAGATAACAATATTCAGTGTTTCTCATTCGATTGCCAAAAAAATCTTGCTCTACCCAAACTATTCGACCAATCAGCCTATTTCTCACTATTTCTCACAACAATTTAATTTGTATAACTTTACTCTTGTAAAAGGGTCGTCTTCTGCTAAGTTAAATCCTGAAAGCGTGACACCTTATTTATGGACGGATCAGCATTTACCAAAAGTGTGATAGCCTCCTCTCTTTTTCATATCCTCTCAAAGTTCGACTTTTCTGAAAACATTACTACCATTTGTCTATTTGCTGATGGTTGTGCCGGGCAGAACAAGAACTCGATTGTTATCGGAATGCTCGTTGCATGGCTCTACAGGGTTGCTCCACTTCATATTTTTAAAATTTAATTAATTGAGTGTTAGGCACTCGTTTATGCCTCCCGATCGAGAATTTGGATTAATTGAACGAAAAATACCAGCCATTACAGATCCAAAAGAGTACTATAAAATTATTGGATAATTTTGCCAGGTCCAGAGTTTAACAGAAAATACTAAGAGGTTTACAATTGGAGGGAGGTAGCAAATTCAGTTATTAAACCTCCAGCTAAGACTAATAATAAGGTTTTTGTACGGGGTGAAGTAAATTACAGAAGCGACTGTGGAATTGCAAAAGGCATTATGAAACGTGGTAAAATAGTGGGAAGACCTGTACATCCTCAGAAAGCAATATCCGTGGCAAATTTGTTAAGGAAACATTATGGGAGATACATGGAGAGAGTTAACAAACCTGCAATTCTATAAAGAAGTACTCGACCAAGAGCCAGTAGCCGTCCAAACACCATCAGAAGATGTCAATGACTGTATGTGTTGCCAAAATAGTAACGACCTTGGCATAGACATCGACCTTAGAATTTAGATAAGAACTTTAGAACTTAGAATTTTTTTAATACATTTTTACTGTATGTCTGTCTTTGGCACCACAATTCTATTTTTGTGTTTTTTTATTAATAAGATAATATTAAGATATTTTGCTACAATATTGTTCTATAACTTTTCTTTCTAATAAAAATAGATATTGACAAAAAGTAGTAGCCTCCATTCAGATGCAAAATACGCCAAGTAATTCTTTTAATATGTAATATAAATTCACTCAATATGTTTAAATTTTTAAATATAACGTTTTTTGTCAAACATATTCCCCACCTCAATGTTCAGTTACCCTTTTCATAATAAAGGGTCTACTTTGACTTCTAGAGGTTTTCCCAGATTATCTCAGGATTAGTTAAATATGACTTGGCGGGTTTTGCATCTATACGACTCATATACTAAGCTAACTAAGTTATTCAATTTTTCGTAACAATTAGTAGACCAATCAATGCTGCTGCAAGCTTTAAGATATTTTCTCATTAGAAAGTTAATTCGGTACAAAAGACATAAAAATTGTAATAATAACTATTACCGTTGAGAAGCGATAACTATTACCGTTGTGTGTATATATTATACTCTTAAAAAACCTATTTAGGAACTACAGAAAATAATTACATTAAGTAAACACAAATCATCAGGATCAGGAAAATTGGTATGGTGTATTTATGACGTGATCGCCCGTGCCGGTGATAAATGGAACAAATACCGTCAAGGGCTAATGCCCCATGCCGTTCAGCTGTCAAGCAGACGTCTGACAGAGGATCAAGCTCTTACTAGCTTATGCCAGGATTACTCAACGATTTATCATTGCACCAAAGAATAAATAACTTAGTTGCAGGTTGAGTTCGAGGCTTACAGATATTTTGGCTTAAAGAAATATTATAATAACATAAACGTTTTGGGTGTAATAATATCAATTGAAGTATTCTGGACAAGTATTCATAAATATAAAATTAACTGAAACTTAATTAACCTATTTTATTTTATTTTATTTCAGGAATAATAGCTATTTATGTAACCAGTTGGGAAAAGTACTATTTTGTGTAATGAGCAGTTATCTGCGGAACGAGCGCTAGCAAGTTCCACAAAAGAATGCGAGTTACACAAAATAGTGTTTCCCAACATGTTTCATAAAAGAGTTTTTCTATTTTGCACATTTATATTTTATGAGACGAAAACTAAATTTTATACGTTTAAAAACAATCTAGTAGATTGTAACGGTGTGAAAGCTTGTCACTCTCATACCTTGTCATGTTTAAGAAACCTCCTATGAAATAAACTTTACCAAACTAGTTGCCTAAAATATTACTTTTCGTTACTACTCCCACTATGAAATAAACGTTACAAAACCAGTTGCGTAAAATTTTACTCTTCGTAACTGGTTGTGAAAGGTAAGACGTTTCATAACGTCAAAGGGTTTTGTAAAGTGTCACTTTAAATGTCAAAATTAAAAGAAAATATTTCCTCAGTCATTGTTTAGGTCATTGGATCCATTCCTTACATGATAATAATATTAGTTGTTTATTCCAAAACACTACGTACTAGTACATACCTACTGCAGGAGATCTAAAGTAAAAAATCCGCGTGCAGTACAGTACACGTGATAGAAGTAAATACTTCTTTACCGATTCGTTGAGAGAGTGAGTGAGAGAAAGAGAGAGGTACTGTACATATTGACTTTATGGTAACTGAAGTGTAACATATGTTCGTAATTCTAAATTATGTAGATTTGTCGAGAATATAGCATCAATCGTTCTCCTGTTTTAGTCGTGGCAATGTTTCGGTCGTTATTCATATCTTAACTGAATTTCTCATGAAGAAAGTGAAGTGGTGGCAAGGACGCATCCTCCGCAAAAAATATTGTCATGCATTTGGATCAGATTCGAAAGCCCAATCCAGATATATCCAGCAGGATATACATAAGTAATATTGTATTCTGATTAATTCCGGTTCTGTCACGATCGTTTATAAATTATATCACAATTGCTTTCCGCTTTAGAACATTTTTGGGGGATCGTAGTCCAAGCATTCGCTATCTCTGTTTCTCATCAAAATTGCTTTCCGATTTAGAACACTTGTGGGGGATCATTGCCCAAGTCAAAGCTGCATTCGATATCTCTCTCTCCCTCTCTCTCTCCCTCTCTCTCTCTCCCTCCCTCCTACTCATATCTGTCATAATTATGCTTTATCTCACTTGCGAGACGAAAATGTTATAAAATGTCGTGACGCGACCTTGAAAAATCACTCTCATGCGGCTAAAGAAGTATTCACTTCAAATGTATTCACTTCAAAAAGTTCAAGCGTTACAAAATATTATTTATAAACATGTAGTCCAAGCGGCGACCGAAATATACTAGTCGCATTTCTGATAGCATGAAACTCTCGCCAATGCTAATATTCACTGTGACAATAGAAAAGCCATACGGTTGCCTACGCGAATTCTGTAACGATAGCGACGGCGCGCTTTTTCGTAGTTTCATATACTCTTTACATCCTTAAAGTAGGTCCTTCGTCATAGATATAAATCATACGAATTAAATCAGTACTAACTAGTCAAATAAATACTTGTTGAAACGCCTCGTCCGGAGAAAAAGTAAACAACACATAACCTATAATTTGTCTGTTAAAATTGAAGTCTCGTACGTTCTCTGTGATTTTACAATAATGTGTGCTATTACTTAAACCACAGTTTACTGCCAATAAACTGTGCTTAAACTAGTTATCTTAAACTGCGGCTATGAGTGTGGCTTAGTTTTGTGATTTGGCGATTTTGGGAGCTTCCCAATAGGTATGACTGAAAACGACGGAATATGTTGAGTTTTCAATAATGGTTAATGGACAGAAACAAGGAACAAAGCGTCCACAGAATTAAAAATGAACTTTTGGGGACTCTAAATGTAGATATGTCCTGTTTAGATGTTTACGGATATGTTTTGGAAGATATTTTATTGTTATCTCAATGTAATAACAGTAAGAAATACTAATGTGTATGTTTTCATAAATAATAATGTGGAACGAAAAACAAGTCTCATATTTTTTTATTTTTATATATATTTTAATCTGTCCTATAATTTTTATATATTTTATATTTTAACTCTCCTATATTGATATCTCCTATATTAGATAATAAATCTGGGAACTCTAGCCATCTATTAAGTATAATTTGTTTTTTATTATCATTTCCCAATTAGTCACATTACTCCCTTTTAGGGTTATTTACGATAGTATATTCAAATTACGAAAACATCTCCAAAGGGTTATTTCGACGAAAAAGTTCTCCAGGTATCGACCAAGAGGTCCAGGTGCGTGGAGAGGCATAAAAACAGTAAGTGCCTTGACTAATTGATTTTCATTCATTTATTCTCATTAGTATTGATCAAAACACTTATCTACCTTAGTTTTTGAATCAAGTTTTAGTGTATAATAGTGTTAGCTTACTTCTTTGTAGTCTTTACGACTTAAAATTACTTATTTTAAAAGATTACCTTAGAGTTTATAGTGCTTTCGTTTGATATGCAAACTAGTGGAATGCGGTGCTCAGTGGCGCGCGCAATTATCCTAATATAGGAAATAAAATAAAAAACAATAATGTTAAGTCAATTTAATTTATAATATATAAAAAACAAATTGCAAATGCATGCAATCTGTAAGTTTATTTGTTTTTATTTTCTCCGAGCGAACGTTTCATTTGTTGGTATTTCCTGAAAGACATGATAGGGTGGTAGCGCACGTCTATAGGTATAATTTCGCGCGTGGTATTGACGGATATTTTTTGTTATTGTCTCAATGGCAGTTGTAGGTGTTCAATGAGTTATTGTGTCCTTGACCGTATTAGGTAAGTGTTTACAACGGGACATTGCACATGTACGTGAAGCGTAAAAGGCGCGCTCGAGTGTTTTTATAATAATTTTGTCTAGTCTTTGTAAATTCATTGTTTATAGTTAATATTTTATAGTGTTATTATAGTATTATACTATTTATAGAATATAGTGTATAGTGTTTATTGGTTATAGTGGTTTTATACAGAGTAGTGCAATGGAAGAACTAGGCACATCAACGAGTAAAAAAGTAGCCCCGAAAAAATCTCACATTTAATGAAAAGAGCATTTACTCACATTTAATGAGAATTTCTGATGTGAGTTTTTGTGAAGGATGCTACTAATAATTGACAATGAAAAATACCAATGTGAGTGTAACTATATGGGCAAATAATAACATATCTCGCAAATTTAGAGTTAATTTGTTATAAATTTTACTAACAGTGTTACCTATACTAATAATAAGTAACCTAACCACGTTCTATCCTGGCAAGGGGCGCTCTTATCTCCCCGTGGACCTTGCTGGGCAATAGCAATTTAATTTCTTCCTTTTATTTAGAATTATTATCGGCTCAATTAAGTTCTAAGTTATACAAATATACACGCAGCATGCAAAATATTTACAATATATTTTAAATACATTCAAAACTAAATAATTTTTTGGCTTAAAGTTTTGCATATATATGATTATGACATAATAAGACATATTTTGAAGTCACTTCACCTTGGTTGCGCATGATGATACGCCACTGGGCAGTAAAGATAGTAAATCGCCGGCTTGTTCAATGCAGGTGTCTTCAAAGCGAGCGAGAAGGGAAATGGGATTTATATTAGTAGAAGAGTGATAGCGATCGATATGATAAGCCACGGACTGGAGACCCTAGTAGTAGTTCTATTCATAAGAAATTGTGGCGGAATAAAATTTTCTACTAAATATCCTTTTGTATTACATAGTGATGTGATTTACCACTTCTGTAGTAACTGGTACGGGTTTTCTTTGTAACATGCCGCACAATTTTTTGCTCTAGTTTGTATGTCAAACGAAAACACTACAGAGCATTCCCTTATTAAATTACCTTGCTTTTTCCGCATGGGCGCAGATTTTCGATATTAATTCAAGAAAAGCCAGTTTATATGTGACAGGTAACGGACTGTCAGAATTTGAACTAGTTGTATGTTTTTATATGATTTGACAAAACATATTGGTGGCAAAAAATAAATGTTAGGAAAAAATAAAAAAAATAATACATGTCGGTTAGATTTAGTATCTTAGATTTACATTTTCTAATTATTTTGTCAACTTACATACGTTATTCTTGAAGATCAATGATGTGTGTTCAATCAACTGAAATCGCTTATAAAATCAAAATTTCTTATTCATAATGAAGACCTTGTTAAAAAATTGCTTACAGCAAATGTGTTGGTATGTACGCACAGAGAATGGTCCAGCATTATTATTATACTCCCCATTATAAACATAAATGTCCCTTTAAAATAATTGTAGGTATCAAAACTTCAACTAATTACAACCCAAAATCGAAACCCAAATTAATTATTTCTTGATAATACATGATCTGCGTAATTACCTATACACGTAAATATTGATAATATGCAAATTGAGTTGTTACAACATAATCTGGAATTCTCCTTTTCCATCGTCAAGCTTAGGTATACCTGCAATACTTAGGGGAATACAGTGTCAAATTCAACATGAGGCTTAAATTGCGCGTCATTTTGCTTCGAGTGCCATAAGTTTCGTAAATACTTTGACTGGCTGCTAAAATACTGTGCCCTTCCACCGGGGGAAGTTAATTAAAATCGACAGGGTCTAATTAAGATAAAGCATGAGATAAGGCCTCAAGACGCTTCCTGAAAGTGGCAGGACATAAAAAGCAAAAACAGCAATATTTGGGGAATATTGAAGGACGTGAGAAATGAACAGCTGAAAAGGCAGCCGCGATTAAAACTCTTCGGTTATATGTATTTATTTTAATACGTTTTTCCGAGATTTAGATATTTTTATGTTGTTCCTGTTTTAATATGGTATTTATCTTGCCAAATTTATGGGTATTTATTTGGGCGCGTGCCAAAAACTAGATAACCGAAGTTCTATGAATAGACGGTTTACCTAGATAAATATAATAAACCTGTACGTAGCGATAGAGGGTTTTATGGAATATTTTCGCATATGTTAATAAGAATAAATATATTGCATCAAAAACATAAATATTAAAAACGTGTTTCACTATCTGTATGTTGAAGATGTTACATGTCTATCTTTAATATTTATGTTTTTGGTGAAATACATTTATTCTTATTAAAATATGCCAGAATATTCCATAAAATAACAAATTATTATTATGTTGTCGGAATTACGTTCATTACCTAAGCGGTCTCAACGGGGATATTAAGGAGTTTCTTCAGCTAAACGATGGTTAAAAAAAGTATGAAATTTTGTAGAATTATTCGTTCATGTATTATATACCTACCCACTGCTTATTATATGGGAATAATTGATTTAGTCCACGGGTAAATTAGGGCGAATACGTGGCAACATCGAAAATTTGGACGATAGGTTAATGACTCTGTCGTAGCCATATAGTAGATTTTGAGGTTAGGGCGCAACAAACGCACTGTCAAAACCTTTTAGTGTTAAAAATTGAAACGGAATATCAATCAGATTTGATTTCGAAGTTCTCGGTACGATGTCAAGAGTGTCTTTCAATGAAGTTAGTTCTTACGGGGAAAATACAGTGCGATAGACGTAAGTCCAATAAAATTTCATATTTTTCTCTCTACCTTCGTTTGGCCGAAGAAACTCCTTAAATTAAGATTCATTATTTTTAAATATTGTTTTTCAAAATTCTAAAATATGATATAACTAGGTCTATTATATAATTAATAATTAAGAGATAAAAAGGGATATTTGAACGTTATAATGACGGTTAATTAAAATTAGAGTAGTCCAATCAAGTAATTTTATCGTATTTCGTTGCACGCTTTTTATCTTTTCTGGATTAATATGTGTGGATTAATAATTGGAAAAGGAATATCCTCTGTAACTAAATTTGCAAGATATATTTATATGTATGTAAATTTAAATGCGTAGTCTCCTTTATATTTGAATATACTTATTATTTTTTTACACTTTAAAGGAGATATTTCCTTCTTTTTCAATAACCCATTTGAGGCCAGAGCTTCTATTATCCAATTTATTTTGTATTTCCTGTTCGCTCGTAAGTATGTCCCGGCTATAATGCGAGTCAACAAGGGAGAACAGGAGCAGAGTAAGTTTTTGTTGCGGTTTTAGATAAACAGTTCTATGGATTTACTTTCATAGCAGCTCAGGATTTGCTATTTCAAGTTTCTTAGATAGATGGGGGTTCCATTGTGTCCTTTCCGTAGGCTTCAAGAAGATAAAGAGCGGTCTTGAAACAATAACACAGTTCGACTTAAGCAATAATCATTAATTTAAGAGCATTTATACCTACTTATCTAATTATCTTTGTTCTCTAAATTGGAAATTTTAATTTATGGAAGTTTAAACTAAAGATCATATTGAAAGAATTATTTAGGACTTTTCAAGCAATACTTTCGCTCTTAAAATTGTATACAATAATGCAATAACGCAATAACTGCATTTTATAACCACAAATTATTTAAATGTATTATGACAAATATTCATTTATCTACTATTTTATCTCAATGCGTTAGATCCAGGTAATATGAGTTAATCCTTTTTTATTAATCGACGCTGATTTGCGAGAATTGCAGTATTAATTTGTGCAAAAACGCCCCAAGCAACCAGATCGACGACAACGATATCAACGATGACCTTGTAGACGATTCCTCTATATTATCAGAGAGTAACCATTGCATATTAATAAAAATAGCTATCTGTGGATTAAGTAACCATGGTAAACTCTACCTCTGGGGTGGTGTGGAAAAAAGAGTTGCTACCGCTGTGTTGAGCGCGTTCCCGGTATCATTCGTACGAAAATCTTGTTTGTACGAATGCTGCTGGAAGTTCTCCTGGAGTCTTCTCTACATATTTACCATTAAAATGTGCGACTTTTTTATAATAAAAACGGTAGCAATAAAGGAAATATGAAAAAACTGCGTCACTCATATATTTTTTCACTTTTTGCTTATTAATAACAATAATTCATACTTTCAAACAATATTGAATATATGCGGATTGCAGAGAATTAAATTCTCTACAAATTTAATACTTTCCCTTTTTATCGAGGAAAGCAAAATAAGCGTCCAAACAGACAAAAACACAAATTCAAACAATGGCGGACAATGGGCGAGAACGATTTCATCATCTACTCCGAGAGGGACATTTAACTGCGTCAAAAGTTTTAACTCCACAGTTTTTTTGTTGTATGTCGAAGGATTTTATATCGCATGTATTTTAATTTTAAGCTATAGTAGGATAGAGCAAGCTAGATTAAGGCTTATATAAGTTGTTACACCATCATATTTCTTTTTAATACATTTATGTCCTATTTCATGAGAACTAATTTTTTTCCTCTTGAATGCTAAATTCATTTAAGATTTATATGCCTTATATCACATTTTAAGATTAAATTTTGAGAAAATTATCACATTAATAATAATTGATTTTCGAGTTTCACTTAAGATATTAAAATTTTAATAATACAAATTTAAATCTGCTTTGAGGTGAGTGAGTTTCATGCTTCAATATATTTTTATAAAAGTCAAAGTATAATTGTGAGAAGAAAGGTACAAGTGTTTCTATCCATATCTATATAAAACCAAAATATGTCTAAATTACTGTTCGTATTCGTAAGAACTGGCGCCTATTTTAAGGAGAGTCTTCAGAACTGTTAGTAATTAAAAATAAGTATCTGAAAACCAAAGTTTTAGTTAAAATTAAATTCTAATAAATAATATATTTACTTTATATTGCAAAATTCTTATTTGTAGTAACTGTCTCCATTCTGTCTACTTCTGTCCAATCTAAAATTATTATAATATTAACACAATCCACTTGGTAATTTAAAAATAAATAACAAAATAACAAGATACATCCATTGCAATATATATATATATATATATATATATATATATATATATATATATATATATATATATATATATATATATATATATATATATATATATATATATCTATATATAGCTGACATAATTTCCGC
>CAXKVY010014899.1:0-10000 GCA_964058915.1 Tetropium fuscum | reverse complement strand
AATGTATTATGTTACTATGTATGTATGTATATGAGTCGGAGTGTAGTGGTTCTACTTCCACTACAGCACTTAGGCCTCATTAGGCAGTTTGTGCATTTCTCCTTTTTACTTGAGTACTTTTCTTCAAACCATTCTATTCATTACGGGTGGCTTGGAGGCAAAATCTCTTTACAATTTTCATGTATGATAGCATGGTTCTGAGTAACCGAGATTTATTGATCTGTCCTCCTTACCATTTATCTGGGACCACGCGCCCGCGGCAGATGTTGAGTGTTCCCAGGTCTCAGTTGGACTACCACACCCCATCCCCAAGCCTGCCTAGGTCACCCATCCAAGTGCCACAAACGTCCGCCTTGCTTAACTTCGAAGATCGAAATCTTCCCGGTCAAGTTTCACTGTTAATAAAACACATTTTAACTGATTTTTTTTTATACAAATATTGGATATATATATATATATATATATATATATATATATATATATATATATATATATATATATATATATATATATATATATATATATATATATATATATATATATATATATATATATACATATATATATACATATATATATATATATATATATACATATATATATATATATATATATATATATATATATATATATATATATATATATATATATATATATATATATATATATATATATATATATATATATATATATATATATATATATATTAAAAGTGCAATTAATTATTTCAATATTTAAATTTAACAACATCAAGTTTATTCAGTTATATTTGTTCTTTCTGAAAAATATTATAAATCTCCATCTGCATTCCTGAATGATCTTTAGGTAGAACCACTAATTCTTGCTCATGAAATATACTTTTTGAAATTTTCAACTTATTTGCGATGCTTTCCTTGATATACCCTTCAGCCACGTTAGTTGCAAGCAATCCTCCATGTCTTTTTAATGCTTGAATGTCATCTCTACTGTCAGAGAGTAACGTGGCAGACGTCCTCATCAAGCAATGCGCAGTGTAACTGGATGCATAAGGGCGTTTTACGTATTCTGCAACTTTTTGGGAAATGTTTACCAAACTGTTGATGCCGCCTGATTTATTCATATCCATTTCATATCTGTTGAACTCTGATCCTACAGTACATACACATTTTTTTTTGGTTTTTATCATATACATTTATAACCAAAGTTTTCCCCGTGTCCCCTTGTATATTACTTTTCAACATGGAATATGTAGTAGACTTCTTACCGCATCCAGTTTATGGTCTACAATGTAGACCATAAACTGGATGCGGTAAGAGCTTTTCCCTGAAATAATGAAACATGAAAAACACTGAAATATATATAAGAAATTCTTACCCTCTCAAAAAAATACGCTAGCATCACATTTTTATCAGCTGGGAGTGCGTTTTTGTAATCCCCCTATTAAAAAATATTTCATGTATTTTCTCGTATTTTTCCCTGAATTTTAGAGGAAGTAAGGTCGAAGGCGCTTCTGGAACATTTAAAATGTCTCTGCCGAACAATTTTCTAAATTGGTTTCATATCAAGGCTCATTTTTATACTTAATATCCAAGTTGAACTCAATTCGACTCAGAAATATGAAACGTGTTAACTGTTGTTATATAAATAAACAAATCCTTGCCAGATTACTAGGTTACGGAAATCCAACCCAAGTAGAATTGATTATCGAAGATATTATTAAGCATTATTCTCGTCAGCCCACCAGTGCAAGTAAATTAATTCATATCGATAAGTATTGATAGGTTAGTTATTGATAGATAGCTAGTTATAGATATATATATATATATATATATATATATATATATATATATATATATATATATATATATATATATATATATATATATATATATATATATATATATATATATATATATATATATATATATATATGTTTTTATAACAAGTAGAGATCCGATTAAATTTAGGGTAACCCGAGATCCACCACAACAGAAAGACTTTTTTGAGTATATTTTTCACTTAATGTTGTCTAATATTTTGCTTAATCCATAACCCCACAGAGGGGAAATAATTTGAGCGGTTTAATTTTTCGTGATAAATTGTGAACAAAACGAGATCCCTAATAAAATTCATAGAAGCCGAGATCCGGAAATGTATATGATGATGTATATAGCCTAAGATGAGATCCTGCAATGTTGCCATGTCTTTTGGATGAAAATGCAATGCGTTCAGACGTGTCTGTGATAGTGAATTACTTTTAATAGTTACATTTACAAAATGTTTTCACGTGGAAAAAAGTGTAAGTTTCGCTATAAATGGAAAATCCACGCCAGCTGCTAGTACACAAAAAGGTAAGTAAGAATAAACTTTTAAAATGTTTTAATATCCAGTACCTACTTGAAATAGGTAGATATTATTTTATTTCGATGTTGATGTTTTTTATCACGGGTGTTCTTCAGACAGAAACTTAAAGGGATTCGAGACACGATTTTTTCACACACACTTCCGGGTACCGGACCCCCATAAAATTTGGTGCTAAATTGTTATATACATCAGACCGTAATATATGTTGTAAATTTATTATTTTTATAATGCTCAGCAATATAAATAAGTACGTAAGTAGGATTATTTTTAGTAGGTAAGTAGGATAATATATTTTTAGGAAAAAGTCGACACTGGAGACGAAGAAAGTGTTATCGAAAATTCTGAGAATTCGAATTTCGTAAATTCTTCATCATCAGTAAGTAGTAAAACGATTGAGTAGCTTTTGGAAATAATTTTCAATGTCTAAGAATTTTATATTCATTATTGAATGAAATAAAATTATTCTCCTGAATATTAACGGTTCTAGAAACTTTGATTGTTGAAATTGAAAATCATGAATATGATAGGTACCTCAGGTACCAAGAACGACAAGTGTTAAGGTGGCAAGTTCGGTGCTAGTCGCAAGTTCTAACTCTGTACCGAGCTCTGTAACGAGCTACGCAGGACCGTCATTCGATGAAATAAATTCGTAAGTAGCTACAACACAACTAAAATAACCGTACTTGCGAGACTACAAATACAAACTGTGAATAGGTAGGCAGTAGTAGGTACTTATATATAATTAGGTACCAGGTAGGTATCGGACCCAGCCGCCGGCCCTGGCTACCTGCTGAGCCAATTGAGACGTTGAGGGCGTTGAACTAATGTTCTAAGGGGCGGAGATCTGACAAAAACAGACGAATTTTCGCTCGAGTGCAAGTCCATTCTCTCGTTGGATACAGTATAGTTTGTATATTGTTTCCGATCGACGTTTTTTTTTTTTTGAGAAAAATAATAATAATGTCCCGTTCTCCAAGGTCGCGGGAATTAATACAAATGTAAAGGTAACAAGGTGGAGTTAATGATATCAATTATAAAAAAAATTAGGAAAAAATAAATGTAGGGCACCACCAACGAGATTGAACAGGTCGCTGGTCCTGAGTAGCTAGCGGAGAGATATGGTCGTGAATTCGGAGGCCGTTGCGATACAAAATAAGTTCGGTTTGTGGAAAAATACTATTCTTACCTACGCCGGCTTTTACTACAAAAACACTAAGGCAGGCTGCTTACGGT
Source organism: Tetropium fuscum (assembly GCA_964058915.1). NCBI lineage: Eukaryota > Metazoa > Arthropoda > Insecta > Coleoptera > Cerambycidae > Tetropium > Tetropium fuscum. The sequence continues at coordinate 6,424 of CAXKVY010014899.1, read as the reverse complement.
CACTAAAATATTAAATAATAATCCCCCGGCTAAGCGGATTAAGGACAAATAAAAACGAAGATGTTTGTTTAAATTACAGGGAAAACAAAACGACAATCCGTCTTGGCACTGATATATCACTTTTTGTACTTCCGGGATTAAATATCGACGGAAATCCCAGAAGTAAAAAATTACAAACAAAAGAATGTAATAGGTGTTTTTTTGATTTAATATTTAAATTAATGTTGTTATATACAGTTCGTCATATTTACCAGTCTTTCTTGGGTGAATGCAGCAGATATGACCTACTTCGGCTACCCTTTTATCAATATCAGATACACCTTCTTCACTCATAATCGAGCCCAAGACACTAGCAATGACAATCTTTCCAAATAAATATTGTCACAATGCAACATTACTATGGTCACTTGTGAATCAGTGACTCTATTTGCTATTTGCACTATTTGCCTTGATTTATGCCTAATAATTATCTGTGTTTCTATAAAGTTTCTATGTGCTTTTTTATATTATGTAAGTATACGTTTAAATTTCGGAAGTACGAAGAATATCGTATATACCTTGCGACTGAAGTACTTTTAATCTTTCAGGTAAATTATGTACAGTTGGTAGGATATTTGTCGAGTTATAATTACAAGAACGCCCCGGCGCCGGCGTCACATTCTTGCAATTAACTGCATTCGTCACACAGAACAGAACAGAGACAACTTATCGGCTTACTATTTTCGTGGAATTTTATCTCAACAAATATTGTACCGACTCTATAAAATTTACCTTCATGATTAATTCACTCCCGCGGTATATAATATACTATTAGCAGCAGTAAAAGTCTTGTGACAGTAGTTAAAACCTACTAATACTTCTCTCTTAAGCGGTAATGTTCCTGCAATAGTAAACTTTTTTAAATTAAGATTTGGCTGTTGAATCAAAAGTGACATATTTTATGTGTAGTAGAAGTGTATCGCACATTGTATATTTTTTATCTTTCGACAATTCAATCGACATACATCCTTGCTACACAAAACATCCCGTTTACTCCATAAAAATTAATATACTATAATTGTATTTTAAAATAAATATATTATTCATTAGCTGCGTTAATGTTTATATATTACCTGACATCTAATAATGGACTGGTTTCGTTGACGTTCATTAGCATAGAGAAGCAATCGCTAGACCAGTAATAATCGCACACAAACCAGAAAGTATTTCTGCAACCTATATCATTCCATTGAAGTCCTTTGTTTCCTATTCTCATTTCTACACATTCCTCGTTAGATTTATAACCATTCGGTTCCTGTGCGCGCCAATTGGTATATATCGCTTGTCTTCCAGTTGACAACCATATCCAATGATTAGCATCTGGTAATCTTGTTACAGCAGTCCAAAACGACTGACCAGCAAAACCTGCAGAGGTTTACACATATGAGTAACCAAGTAAGAGGATTCAATATAATATGGGAGGTGGGAAAGAGATTTTCATTATTGCTAAAAACACATATAAGATGTTCACTGTAACAGGCATTCGTAACAGATATTTTCTCTATCTTCTTCTAGTACACCTATTTCTCATTTATGAAAATAAAAAGAAGGGAACAAATCCTTTTTTTTTATTAAATGGGAGATAGGTGCATTAGAAGGAGATAAAATTTCGAAAAATCTTTAAAATTAATTTAAAAGAAAGCAAATTAATAATGACATATTATTCATTAGTTTAACCATTTGAACCGCCGCGCTGCGTCGTACCGCGTAGTATTGTTTTTGTACGGTTTATTTTTAACATTGGATATGTTTATGTTTAGACAAGAGTATATGAGGACCAAGTAAGAAGTTTTCGTTCAAGGCCAAAAGACAGCGGTGTCGCGATCGAGTGACGCAATACTTGTAGATATCGCAGCGCTCGGCCTTCTAGCGGCGTGAAGAGTACTGGGGAGTGGGGAGTATTCAGTGCAGCTATATTGGGAGAGGTGGCACATTGCTAGTAGTGATGGGAATAATCGGGATATTTTCATAATCATAATTTTCATAAATTTAATAATTCGAGTGTAAACGAATGCCCAACGATAATTAAAATAAAAGAACAAGTGTCGGCTACAAACGTATATTATTCCAAACTAACTAACAAAACCTCTACATATTATATTCCTTTCATAGGGCCGTCAAAGCAGCCCATAAATACTTTACAGTTATCGAAACTCTCTCGCCCTGAAGGCAATTAAATACGTTAACATAAACAATAAACATATCGCTCTACCGGCTGAGCGATATGTTTATTCGGTCCTATCCTAAAAGAGTCGACACAGGGCGTTAGCGTTTACAGGAGATAATCGAATTTATTTAGGATGAACTTTAGGATAAAAATTCGAATTGTTTAATCGAATTTGTAGTATATACAACATGAGTAGGTTCCCATAGTGAAGTTTGGTAGCAAAAATGAAATAATAAATCTCTAAATAAGAGATGCTGATATAGCTAATGAGCGTCCGCGTTTTAAGAATATACATTCAGCAGCATACACATTTAAAAGAGTAAACTGATGAATTATTTGAATTGTTAGTTATTTATAATTTTTTAAATAAAAAAGAATGCCTGGCAGCATTCACTGCATCATTCCCGATCGTGATAGCTGTCTGGGCCGCTAGTGTTTATTATTAATCTTATGAATATTAGTTTTACCTGTAATATCAAAACTGTTCAAGTATAAGTAGTAATTCCGTTAATTTTACTTGCCCAAAAAATATCAATGACGTCGACAAAAATTTTTTATACGGGGTGGTCACAAATTACAAAATCTCACAAAAAATTTAGTTTTCGGGAAAACGCTATTATTTATAAAAGTTTTTACTTGTCCAAAAAATAGTAACGACGACGACAAAAATCATATTTTTTATACGGGGTGATCACAAATTACAAAATCTCAAAAAATATTTTATTTTCGGGAAAAGCTATTATTTATAAAAGTTTTTGCTTTCCTAAAGTAATGTCGACAAAAATTATGTTTATTATACGGGGTGGTCAAAAATTACAAAATCTTAAAATTCGGTAAGAGTAAAGTTTTGATTACCACTTTTTGATTACCACGTATAAAATTATACATCGTCGAGAAAATTTTATTATTTATAAAGGCTTGTACTTGCTCAAAAAATAGTAATGACGTCGACAAAAATCATATTTTTTATAAGGGGTGGTCACAAATTACAAAATCTCAAAAAATTTTTAGTTTTCGGGAAAACGCTATTATTTATAAAAGTTTTTGCGTGCCTAAAGTAATGTCGACAAAAATTATGTTTATTATACGGAGTGGTGAAAAATTACAAAATATTAAAATTCGGTAAGAGTAAAGTTTGTACCTTTTGATCACCACGTATAAAAAATTAATGATGATTTTGCCACAATTGTCTTTATACGGAGTGATCAAAAATCACAGTTTACTCTTCGACAAAAATCATATTTTTTATACGGGGTGGTCGCACATCACAAAATCTCAAAAAATGCTTAGTTTTCAAGAAAACGCTATTATTTTTAAAAGTTTTTGCTTGCCTAAAGTAATTTCGACAAAAATTATGTTTATTATACGGAGTGGTGAAAAATTACAAAATATTAAAATTCGGTAAGAGTAAAGTTTGTACCTTTTGATCACCACGTATAAAAAACTAATGATGATTTTGCCACAATTGTTTTTATACGGAGTGATCAAAAATCACAGTTTACTCTTCGACAAAAATCATATTTTTTATACGGGGTGGTCGCACATCACAAAATCTCAAAAAATGCTTAGTTTTCAAGAAAACGCTATTATTTTTAAAAGTTTTTGCTTGCCTAAAGTAATTTCGACAAAAATTATGTTTATTATACGGAGTGGTGAAAAATTACAAAATATTAAAATTCGGTAAGAGTAAAGTTTGTACCTTTTGATCACCACGTATAAAAAACTAATGATGATTTTGCCACAATTGTTTTTATACCGAGTGATCAAAAATCACAGTTTACTCTTCGACAAAAATCATATTTTTTATACGGGGTGGTCGCACATCACAAAATCTCAAAAAATGCTTAGTTTTCAAGAAAACGCTATTATTTTTAAAAGTTTTTGCTTGCCTAAAGTAATTTCGACAAAAATTATGTTTATTATACGGGGTGGTCAAAAATTACAAAATCTTAAAATTCGGTAAGAGTAAAGTTTGTACTTTTTGATCACCACGTATAAAAAACTAATGATGATTTTGCCACAATTGTTTTTATACGGGGTGATCAAAAATCACAGTTTACTCTTCGACAAGAATCATATTTTTTTACGGGGTGGTCGCACAGTACAAAATCTCAAAAAATGTTTAGTTTTCAGGAAATCACTATTATTTTTAAAAAGTTTTTGCTTGCCTAAAGTAATGTCGATAAAAATTATGTTTATTATATGGAGTGGTCAAAAATTACAAAATCTTAAAATTCGGTAAGAGTAAAGTTTGTACTTTTTGATCACCACGTATAAAGAACTAATGATGATTTTGTTCTTATACGGGGTGAGCAAAAATCACAGTTTCCTCTTTTCAAATTTTAAGATTTTGTAATTCTTAACCACCCTGTGTATACAACACAATTTTTGACAAAGTCATCACTATTTTTAGGCAAACAAAAACTTTTTTAAAGAATAGCATTCGTTCGAAAACAAAAAAAATGGGACTGTAATTTTTTACCACCCCATGCAAGACAACCTGTTTAAAACGACAAGACCTTCAGGGTCAAACGAACAAAAAAATCGTAACACAACTGAGTTTTATTTTTATTCAATTCACTTGAGAGAATTTTATCAGTTGTGTCTGGTATTTTCAATACGCCTGCGATACTTGCGTAATATGTAATATCTGTGATTGTTTTTTTTAAATTTAACTGCAAATCCAATATAAGTTGGTTAATTAAAAATTATGTTTATTATTTCTTACTACATACCTAACTCGTAAATTGAGATGTGTATTATATTAGTAATACTTAAGTTTTTAAAAAATAAAATGCTAAAGAATTATGTTTATATATAACCTTGTGTGTATAATAACCAGTTAATAGACCTATCCAGTTAGAGCAAGCGAGTAAGATAAATACAACGCAACATGTATTGAATGAGACAATAACTCGGTGCGTAGTACGTTCTGCGCATTCTTGTGGCAATGTATGACAGTATTCATACTCAATATTATATTAAATTATTAACTAACGTGTTATTCTAAATTTATAAAATGCTAGGGACCCAATCGTACGCCAAACATTACTAATAAACACTTAATAAACATAAGCATGCTAAAGCTATTCTGGAAATTGCCACAAGCATGCACGCGCACCATAGTATTTGACGTACTCGGAAGAACTCAAAAGGATCGGTATATTATGTTTCATATATTTTGTTATCATTTCCAATGTCTCCGATATGCAAGGATTGCGAAATCTGTGAATTTTTAATCCATAATTGGTTCACCAAGCTCCGGTTACATGTTTTATATCAAATTGTAGTGGCATTTATCATTTCAATGTCACTGATTATTACGGACTTACTCCACATAGAGACATTCTATGGGTAGAGTTGGTTCGAAAATGATGTAAATCAGATTTCAGCTTAACAGATAGGACTCTTTCTTTTCAATCTAAGTCAAACAAGAGGAGGTACTCAATTTCCTCCAATACTCCGTCATTTATAAATCAATTTTAAAGATTATGTTTTAATTGGAAATTGGTTTTCAAGAGGGTCCCATTTTAGTTTTATTAACATTGGACCCTGGAATCCGAGGATATACCGGAGAACTCACCAGATATGCCAGAAGAAATGGCGAATGCGCCGGTCACCGCATTAGGCATACATTTATCTAGATGTTAAACTTAATAAAATATTTTTGTCAAAAAAACAACCGACTTCAATAAAATCTATTCTAAAAAAATGCACTACAAAGGAAAATTTAATTACTAAAATAATTACAAAGAAAAGATAATTAATAATTTTCTTTGTAAGATAATTACAAAGAAAAATAATTACCTAAAATAATTATGAAAAAAAAATCCCTCAACAGAAATGCTGTGCCGACACTATTTTCTGTATTGAACTATGTAATTGAATAAGGAACTAATTCGTTTAAGGTATTTTGTTGTTTCATATGTTTAATTGTACATTAAAACTTATAAATTCAGTGATATTAAATACATTTATAGTAGAAATTAAATCTATAGGGAGCCCAATAGGGGATTTTGGGATTTAATCATGCGTGGCAGATTAACATATGGGGGATACCTTGCACCCTGTTGAGTACTTCCACAATATTTAAGCCCTCTACACAGGGCCTCACGTGTAGGGCAGCCGATCAGAACAGAAGAAAAATTGATGGTTGAAAATACTCGAGCGCGTCAGATTAAGGTATGGTTGGTTAGATGCTTAAAAGCGTGCATTTCA
>CAXKVY010014898.1:0-22210 GCA_964058915.1 Tetropium fuscum | reverse complement strand
ACTTGTGGGGGATCATTGCCCAAGTCAAAGCTGCATTCGATATCTCTCTCTCCCTCTCTCTCTCCCTCTCTCTCTCTCCCTCCCTCCTACTCATATCTGTCATAATTATGCTTTATCTCACTTGCGAGACGAAAATGTTATAAAATGTCGTGACGCGACCTTGAAAAATCACTCTCATGCGGCTAAAGAAGTATTCACTTCAAATGTATTCACTTCAAAAAGTTCAAGCGTTACAAAATATTATTTATAAACATGTAGTCCAAGCGGCGACCGAAATATACTAGTCGCATTTCTGATAGCATGAAACTCTCGCCAATGCTAATATTCACTGTGACAATAGAAAAGCCATACGGTTGCCTACGCGAATTCTGTAACGATAGCGACGGCGCGCTTTTTCGTAGTTTCATATACTCTTTACATCCTTAAAGTAGGTCCTTCGTCATAGATATAAATCATACGAATTAAATCAGTACTAACTAGTCAAATAAATACTTGTTGAAACGCCTCGTCCGGAGAAAAAGTAAACAACACATAACCTATAATTTGTCTGTTAAAATTGAAGTCTCGTACGTTCTCTGTGATTTTACAATAATGTGTGCTATTACTTAAACCACAGTTTACTGCCAATAAACTGTGCTTAAACTAGTTATCTTAAACTGCGGCTATGAGTGTGGCTTAGTTTTGTGATTTGGCGATTTTGGGAGCTTCCCAATAGGTATGACTGAAAACGACGGAATATGTTGAGTTTTCAATAATGGTTAATGGACAGAAACAAGGAACAAAGCGTCCACAGAATTAAAAATGAACTTTTGGGGACTCTAAATGTAGATATGTCCTGTTTAGATGTTTACGGATATGTTTTGGAAGATATTTTATTGTTATCTCAATGTAATAACAGTAAGAAATACTAATGTGTATGTTTTCATAAATAATAATGTGGAACGAAAAACAAGTCTCATATTTTTTTATTTTTATATATATTTTAATCTGTCCTATAATTTTTATATATTTTATATTTTAACTCTCCTATATTGATATCTCCTATATTAGATAATAAATCTGGGAACTCTAGCCATCTATTAAGTATAATTTGTTTTTTATTATCATTTCCCAATTAGTCACATTACTCCCTTTTAGGGTTATTTACGATAGTATATTCAAATTACGAAAACATCTCCAAAGGGTTATTTCGACGAAAAAGTTCTCCAGGTATCGACCAAGAGGTCCAGGTGCGTGGAGAGGCATAAAAACAGTAAGTGCCTTGACTAATTGATTTTCATTCATTTATTCTCATTAGTATTGATCAAAACACTTATCTACCTTAGTTTTTGAATCAAGTTTTAGTGTATAATAGTGTTAGCTTACTTCTTTGTAGTCTTTACGACTTAAAATTACTTATTTTAAAAGATTACCTTAGAGTTTATAGTGCTTTCGTTTGATATGCAAACTAGTGGAATGCGGTGCTCAGTGGCGCGCGCAATTATCCTAATATAGGAAATAAAATAAAAAACAATAATGTTAAGTCAATTTAATTTATAATATATAAAAAACAAATTGCAAATGCATGCAATCTGTAAGTTTATTTGTTTTTATTTTCTCCGAGCGAACGTTTCATTTGTTGGTATTTCCTGAAAGACATGATAGGGTGGTAGCGCACGTCTATAGGTATAATTTCGCGCGTGGTATTGACGGATATTTTTTGTTATTGTCTCAATGGCAGTTGTAGGTGTTCAATGAGTTATTGTGTCCTTGACCGTATTAGGTAAGTGTTTACAACGGGACATTGCACATGTACGTGAAGCGTAAAAGGCGCGCTCGAGTGTTTTTATAATAATTTTGTCTAGTCTTTGTAAATTCATTGTTTATAGTTAATATTTTATAGTGTTATTATAGTATTATACTATTTATAGAATATAGTGTATAGTGTTTATTGGTTATAGTGGTTTTATACAGAGTAGTGCAATGGAAGAACTAGGCACATCAACGAGTAAAAAAGTAGCCCCGAAAAAATCTCACATTTAATGAAAAGAGCATTTACTCACATTTAATGAGAATTTCTGATGTGAGTTTTTGTGAAGGATGCTACTAATAATTGACAATGAAAAATACCAATGTGAGTGTAACTATATGGGCAAATAATAACATATCTCGCAAATTTAGAGTTAATTTGTTATAAATTTTACTAACAGTGTTACCTATACTAATAATAAGTAACCTAACCACGTTCTATCCTGGCAAGGGGCGCTCTTATCTCCCCGTGGACCTTGCTGGGCAATAGCAATTTAATTTCTTCCTTTTATTTAGAATTATTATCGGCTCAATTAAGTTCTAAGTTATACAAATATACACGCAGCATGCAAAATATTTACAATATATTTTAAATACATTCAAAACTAAATAATTTTTTGGCTTAAAGTTTTGCATATATATGATTATGACATAATAAGACATATTTTGAAGTCACTTCACCTTGGTTGCGCATGATGATACGCCACTGGGCAGTAAAGATAGTAAATCGCCGGCTTGTTCAATGCAGGTGTCTTCAAAGCGAGCGAGAAGGGAAATGGGATTTATATTAGTAGAAGAGTGATAGCGATCGATATGATAAGCCACGGACTGGAGACCCTAGTAGTAGTTCTATTCATAAGAAATTGTGGCGGAATAAAATTTTCTACTAAATATCCTTTTGTATTACATAGTGATGTGATTTACCACTTCTGTAGTAACTGGTACGGGTTTTCTTTGTAACATGCCGCACAATTTTTTGCTCTAGTTTGTATGTCAAACGAAAACACTACAGAGCATTCCCTTATTAAATTACCTTGCTTTTTCCGCATGGGCGCAGATTTTCGATATTAATTCAAGAAAAGCCAGTTTATATGTGACAGGTAACGGACTGTCAGAATTTGAACTAGTTGTATGTTTTTATATGATTTGACAAAACATATTGGTGGCAAAAAATAAATGTTAGGAAAAAATAAAAAAAATAATACATGTCGGTTAGATTTAGTATCTTAGATTTACATTTTCTAATTATTTTGTCAACTTACATACGTTATTCTTGAAGATCAATGATGTGTGTTCAATCAACTGAAATCGCTTATAAAATCAAAATTTCTTATTCATAATGAAGACCTTGTTAAAAAATTGCTTACAGCAAATGTGTTGGTATGTACGCACAGAGAATGGTCCAGCATTATTATTATACTCCCCATTATAAACATAAATGTCCCTTTAAAATAATTGTAGGTATCAAAACTTCAACTAATTACAACCCAAAATCGAAACCCAAATTAATTATTTCTTGATAATACATGATCTGCGTAATTACCTATACACGTAAATATTGATAATATGCAAATTGAGTTGTTACAACATAATCTGGAATTCTCCTTTTCCATCGTCAAGCTTAGGTATACCTGCAATACTTAGGGGAATACAGTGTCAAATTCAACATGAGGCTTAAATTGCGCGTCATTTTGCTTCGAGTGCCATAAGTTTCGTAAATACTTTGACTGGCTGCTAAAATACTGTGCCCTTCCACCGGGGGAAGTTAATTAAAATCGACAGGGTCTAATTAAGATAAAGCATGAGATAAGGCCTCAAGACGCTTCCTGAAAGTGGCAGGACATAAAAAGCAAAAACAGCAATATTTGGGGAATATTGAAGGACGTGAGAAATGAACAGCTGAAAAGGCAGCCGCGATTAAAACTCTTCGGTTATATGTATTTATTTTAATACGTTTTTCCGAGATTTAGATATTTTTATGTTGTTCCTGTTTTAATATGGTATTTATCTTGCCAAATTTATGGGTATTTATTTGGGCGCGTGCCAAAAACTAGATAACCGAAGTTCTATGAATAGACGGTTTACCTAGATAAATATAATAAACCTGTACGTAGCGATAGAGGGTTTTATGGAATATTTTCGCATATGTTAATAAGAATAAATATATTGCATCAAAAACATAAATATTAAAAACGTGTTTCACTATCTGTATGTTGAAGATGTTACATGTCTATCTTTAATATTTATGTTTTTGGTGAAATACATTTATTCTTATTAAAATATGCCAGAATATTCCATAAAATAACAAATTATTATTATGTTGTCGGAATTACGTTCATTACCTAAGCGGTCTCAACGGGGATATTAAGGAGTTTCTTCAGCTAAACGATGGTTAAAAAAAGTATGAAATTTTGTAGAATTATTCGTTCATGTATTATATACCTACCCACTGCTTATTATATGGGAATAATTGATTTAGTCCACGGGTAAATTAGGGCGAATACGTGGCAACATCGAAAATTTGGACGATAGGTTAATGACTCTGTCGTAGCCATATAGTAGATTTTGAGGTTAGGGCGCAACAAACGCACTGTCAAAACCTTTTAGTGTTAAAAATTGAAACGGAATATCAATCAGATTTGATTTCGAAGTTCTCGGTACGATGTCAAGAGTGTCTTTCAATGAAGTTAGTTCTTACGGGGAAAATACAGTGCGATAGACGTAAGTCCAATAAAATTTCATATTTTTCTCTCTACCTTCGTTTGGCCGAAGAAACTCCTTAAATTAAGATTCATTATTTTTAAATATTGTTTTTCAAAATTCTAAAATATGATATAACTAGGTCTATTATATAATTAATAATTAAGAGATAAAAAGGGATATTTGAACGTTATAATGACGGTTAATTAAAATTAGAGTAGTCCAATCAAGTAATTTTATCGTATTTCGTTGCACGCTTTTTATCTTTTCTGGATTAATATGTGTGGATTAATAATTGGAAAAGGAATATCCTCTGTAACTAAATTTGCAAGATATATTTATATGTATGTAAATTTAAATGCGTAGTCTCCTTTATATTTGAATATACTTATTATTTTTTTACACTTTAAAGGAGATATTTCCTTCTTTTTCAATAACCCATTTGAGGCCAGAGCTTCTATTATCCAATTTATTTTGTATTTCCTGTTCGCTCGTAAGTATGTCCCGGCTATAATGCGAGTCAACAAGGGAGAACAGGAGCAGAGTAAGTTTTTGTTGCGGTTTTAGATAAACAGTTCTATGGATTTACTTTCATAGCAGCTCAGGATTTGCTATTTCAAGTTTCTTAGATAGATGGGGGTTCCATTGTGTCCTTTCCGTAGGCTTCAAGAAGATAAAGAGCGGTCTTGAAACAATAACACAGTTCGACTTAAGCAATAATCATTAATTTAAGAGCATTTATACCTACTTATCTAATTATCTTTGTTCTCTAAATTGGAAATTTTAATTTATGGAAGTTTAAACTAAAGATCATATTGAAAGAATTATTTAGGACTTTTCAAGCAATACTTTCGCTCTTAAAATTGTATACAATAATGCAATAACGCAATAACTGCATTTTATAACCACAAATTATTTAAATGTATTATGACAAATATTCATTTATCTACTATTTTATCTCAATGCGTTAGATCCAGGTAATATGAGTTAATCCTTTTTTATTAATCGACGCTGATTTGCGAGAATTGCAGTATTAATTTGTGCAAAAACGCCCCAAGCAACCAGATCGACGACAACGATATCAACGATGACCTTGTAGACGATTCCTCTATATTATCAGAGAGTAACCATTGCATATTAATAAAAATAGCTATCTGTGGATTAAGTAACCATGGTAAACTCTACCTCTGGGGTGGTGTGGAAAAAAGAGTTGCTACCGCTGTGTTGAGCGCGTTCCCGGTATCATTCGTACGAAAATCTTGTTTGTACGAATGCTGCTGGAAGTTCTCCTGGAGTCTTCTCTACATATTTACCATTAAAATGTGCGACTTTTTTATAATAAAAACGGTAGCAATAAAGGAAATATGAAAAAACTGCGTCACTCATATATTTTTTCACTTTTTGCTTATTAATAACAATAATTCATACTTTCAAACAATATTGAATATATGCGGATTGCAGAGAATTAAATTCTCTACAAATTTAATACTTTCCCTTTTTATCGAGGAAAGCAAAATAAGCGTCCAAACAGACAAAAACACAAATTCAAACAATGGCGGACAATGGGCGAGAACGATTTCATCATCTACTCCGAGAGGGACATTTAACTGCGTCAAAAGTTTTAACTCCACAGTTTTTTTGTTGTATGTCGAAGGATTTTATATCGCATGTATTTTAATTTTAAGCTATAGTAGGATAGAGCAAGCTAGATTAAGGCTTATATAAGTTGTTACACCATCATATTTCTTTTTAATACATTTATGTCCTATTTCATGAGAACTAATTTTTTTCCTCTTGAATGCTAAATTCATTTAAGATTTATATGCCTTATATCACATTTTAAGATTAAATTTTGAGAAAATTATCACATTAATAATAATTGATTTTCGAGTTTCACTTAAGATATTAAAATTTTAATAATACAAATTTAAATCTGCTTTGAGGTGAGTGAGTTTCATGCTTCAATATATTTTTATAAAAGTCAAAGTATAATTGTGAGAAGAAAGGTACAAGTGTTTCTATCCATATCTATATAAAACCAAAATATGTCTAAATTACTGTTCGTATTCGTAAGAACTGGCGCCTATTTTAAGGAGAGTCTTCAGAACTGTTAGTAATTAAAAATAAGTATCTGAAAACCAAAGTTTTAGTTAAAATTAAATTCTAATAAATAATATATTTACTTTATATTGCAAAATTCTTATTTGTAGTAACTGTCTCCATTCTGTCTACTTCTGTCCAATCTAAAATTATTATAATATTAACACAATCCACTTGGTAATTTAAAAATAAATAACAAAATAACAAGATACATCCATTGCAATATATATATATATATATATATATATATATATATATATATATATATATATATATATATATATATATATATATATATATATATATATATATATCTATATATAGCTGACATAATTTCCGCTTGAAGGTTTTGGAATTGATTTGAGTTTGGAATTGAGTTTTATTATAATATATATATATATATATATATATATATATATATATATATATATATATATATATATATATATATATATATATATATATATATATATATATATATATATATATTAAAATGAAATAAGAGGTTCAACTATCAAAATTTACAAACATAGAAGCAAGGAAATGGAAGACAAGAAAAACACTAAAAGTGTACAAGTTATTATAATATTGCCAAACTATAATAACGAAAAATGTGCTACATAAAGTATATAATAATAGTGAAATGTACCTATAGCTTCGTAGCGTGTAAGGTAGCGAGACTGTCACTCTTATAAGTGACATAACAATAAACAATATAATAAAATGTATCCTTCAGCTCGATTTGCAACCTAATGAACATCCAGCCAAATCAGGCTGGGATTCATATTGTTCATTATTATCTGAATATTCCCTATGATTTTCTGTCTCGCGTTTCTTTGGTAATTTGGTCTGTATTTATTATCATATCTCCAAACGTTTTGTCGGTTATTGTTATTATATGTAGCGAATCTATTTACGTTAGGCTGATAGTTATTATTATTTGTGGTCTTAAGTTGACTGGTTGAAATTTTGATTATTATTTTGACAGTTCCAGCTTTATCTGTCATCATCGATAACCCTCAAATACTCAATAAAAAATTCCATATCGGAAATTTTTTGTGTTATTATTACTTTATCAACGTCTTATTCAAAATTCTTCAACCATCTGAAACCACATGTCAGCTTTACCTTTCATCGTACTCTGTATTATGTTTTTAATATTAATATTATCTAGCATTGTACTTAAATATGTTCTTCATTTTTGAATATAATTTTAGGGTGGAGTCTGGTATCACCATGGAAAATTATACCTGCTGGAACCTGATATGAGGATATTATGGTAGAATGATTACAAGAAGCGGTAGAAGCTTTCAGTGTCTCTTAAACCCGCTTTTGATTATCGCTGATAATCTTATCTTGCTTATCTAGCCTATCTTGATACGTCTTATCTCTCACTTACCATGTCTCAAATAACCCATTTCCCATTTACAGTATCATTCACTTATGCATCTACACAAACTAATAAATTATCTTTCACCTATTCTATCTTCTCATCAATTTCCACACTTACTTCTCTTCGTAAGTTGTTCATTATTTCCTTCATACTTTCTAAATTTGTGCTTATATTATTCATGTCAATATTTATATAATTTAACTTTTCGTCAAGACCTATATTAATATTATTTATACTTTCATACTAGCATTCATTGGGTTTATGTCATCTTTCATGCTCTCTTTTACTTGATTCGTATCTTCTTTTATGCTAGTATTCATAATAGTCATGGCTGCTATTAATCTTTCAACCATATTATATGAGGCATTTGAGGCCCTAGGTTCTCTGTTGTGGCCATATAGTTAAGAGTCCTGATCCGAGATTCATAAAATTTTAATGTTTTAATTTTCACTCACTCGCTCGCTCGCTCGCTCGCTCCACGTTCGGGACGCCAATAGATGTAATGTATATATATATATATATATATATATATATATATATATATATATATATATATATATATATATATATATATATATATATATATATATATATATATATATATATATATATATATATATATATATGTATATATATATATATATATATATATATATATATATATATATATATATATATATATATATATATATATATATATATAAATGATCAATGAAATAAATCGTATACTGCTCTGAAGATCCTCAAGAAAAGTGAAAGAACTTGTACAACTTCACAAGTGCAACAAGTGGTTCGTTTTCGTATGTGATGTCCAGATATAGCACTGGTAAGTGTGTTTTCCTTCTTATTCGTCTATTTGCTTATTTCTATGTAATGAAATGCTACAAACCCAAGATTTGCTACAAACCCTTTTCACAATATATATATATATATATATATATATATATATATATATATATATATATATATATATATATATATATATATATATATATATATATATATATATATATATATATATATATATATATATATATATATATATATCTACAGAACCCTACAATCAATGTTCGGGTGATTTTCTCTCCTCTCAGCTTGTCCTGGTAATTATGCATGCGATTTTTTTGTAAATTTATATCCCCTAGTTCTCTCTTTCCAAATATTGCTAATTAGTTAATTTTTTCAACCTTTTTATTAACTGTATGATTAATTAATTCATTCCCATCCTTCAAAACATTTTCCTAACAATCACTATCTCGATTTTTTAAACAATTTTCTATAATATTTTGTACAATTTTATCTCAAATGACCAGTTATTAACATTTTATTTATCTCTTATAAACTTTATAATCTTGTGTGTCCAATATACATACATTCTTGATCTATATTTACAACATAAGTACACACATTCTACCGGATACGAGTTAAAAAAAAACCATATAAACATATATTTATCTATGTATATATATATAGATATACGTGTATATATATATAGATCTAGGTATATATATATATAGATATATGTATATATTTAAAGTTAAATATTACATCTTTGATATGCATGTGTGTGGAACCACCTCATACTCTCTTACACACTCCATGAATCCTTAATACCACCACTACATTTCGTTATTATATATATATATATATATATATATATATATATATATATATATATATATATATATATATATATATATATATATATATATATATATATATATATATATATATATATATATATATGTATATATATATATATATATATATATATATATATATATATATATATATATATATATATATATATATATATATATATATATATATATATATATATATATATATATATATATATATATATATATATATATATATATATATATATATATATATATGTATATATATAATATACATATATATATATATATATATATATATATATATATATATATATATATATATATATATATATATATATATATATATATATATATATATGTATATATATAATATATGTATATATATATACATATATATATATATATATATATATATATATATATATATATATATATATATATATATATATATATATATATATATATATATATATATATATATATATATATATGTATATATATATATATATATATATATATATATATATATATATATATATATATATATATATATATATATATATATATATATATATACATCGTGTTTCTAAATTGAAGCCAAAGAAGAACCAAAAGGTGGGTCTTATATTTATTTTTCCAAAACCCCTTCTTCTCCAAGTTACAGTTGTGGTGAAAAACTTGTGTTTATATATTCTCCACTATGGAAGAATTTAGAATAAAGAAATTTGAGGGAAAACTTTCACTCATAAAATGACAGTTCATGACAGTTTTTATAACCGTAAAATCTTGTTACAAAGTTGTAGAAATACCGATATATTCTTCAAGAAAATTTCATGATCCTCAACGATATTCCTTATGACTTTTTCGTAGAACGAGGCTGATTAATTAGCTAGTCAAATAACTTTTATTATGTTTACCTCATCCAAAGTAGTCCAAAAAATACAGAGTCGTAACGTCAATAATTGTGTTCCTTCTATTTCCTTCCATACCCTCCGTTTAAGCATTCATTGACTGGTTATGGTTATATAGTTGTATTAGCATGTTTAGAAATATAACGTAAATATAAATATTAAAATAGGTATAAATACCTAATTTAATATGGAATAATATTAATCTAATATTATGAAATACAATATAACTATTGTATTTTTTGTTGAAAGTGAAAATATTACACACAAGTAAATAGAATTTTAGAAATAAAGATTATATTCTTCTAAATAGCAACTTTATTGATTTCATATATCCTCATACCTAACAGTGTCAATATGCGGTTGGTTTGTAAATTATAAATTATTCTATTTAATATACACTTAACATTAAATTCAACATTCTAATAATATTTAAGAGAAACACTGAAAATGCTTTCATTATCCAAATATATGCCTGATGTTTGAACTCCGATTTTGTGGATGTTCGTGACTGTTTGTGAATCTATGACGTATCTGGTTGAATTCTGTAAAATACATTAATTAGCTTATATCATAAATGATAAAAAAAAATTATGCCACTCTGCGGGTCATTTCAAGTCGGGTTCGTGACATATTGTAAGTAACTGCCTCTGACCAATAAGTAGGTACCATGAGTTTCACCAATAACAGTTACCAGTAACATGAGTCTCACCAATAACCTGCTATTTTGAGCGAGATATTTCGTCCTAAATAACAACAAGCGACATAGTCATTTAAAAAAGATTTAAAAAGTCATTTAAGACGACTTAAAGCCTTAATAGAAGAGAAAGATGCTGCATAGCAACACTGTATACACCTTAAAAGAACTAATATGTAACGATAATCTGTAAACTGGTTTCATTACAGTTACTCTATTTCACCGGAACTGTAACTGTCAGTCCATTTTGATTTCGTTGTATTTGGATGTGATTTTAATAGATTTTTTCAATCATTGTACTTATGTATTATCACATGAATAAAATATATATACATTGTTTTCCTTCTAACGTAAAGAAATATTTGAACGAGATTCACCATTATCTGTCCAATACTAAAGACGCATTATCTTATAGACAATTAATAAAATCTCCATTTCAAGGGTATCTTTCATACCTAGGGTTTCTGCCATAGCAAGGGACGATATTCGATAATTTCCCTACGGAAATATTCGATTACCTTGACTACCTGGTTGACGAAGTGGTAGGCTCTGTAGTAGCAATTCCATTAACACAAAAAATGTCGGGTAAAAATACTCATTATTAATACTTTTGTGTACTTTTCTAAATATGAGCGTCAATACTTCCTAATGATTCGGCTCCAAGCCGAAAACTATTTAATTCTGATTTTTACTGATAATGTATTATGTTACTATGTATGTATGTATATGAGTCGGAGTGTAGTGGTTCTACTTCCACTACAGCACTTAGGCCTCATTAGGCAGTTTGTGCATTTCTCCTTTTTACTTGAGTACTTTTCTTCAAACCATTCTATTCATTACGGGTGGCTTGGAGGCAAAATCTCTTTACAATTTTCATGTATGATAGCATGGTTCTGAGTAACCGAGATTTATTGATCTGTCCTCCTTACCATTTATCTGGGACCACGCGCCCGCGGCAGATGTTGAGTGTTCCCAGGTCTCAGTTGGACTACCACACCCCATCCCCAAGCCTGCCTAGGTCACCCATCCAAGTGCCACAAACGTCCGCCTTGCTTAACTTCGAAGATCGAAATCTTCCCGGTCAAGTTTCACTGTTAATAAAACACATTTTAACTGATTTTTTTTTATACAAATATTGGATATATATATATATATATATATATATATATATATATATATATATATATATATATATATATATATATATATATATATATATATATATATATATATATATATATATATATATATACATATATATATACATATATATATATATATATATATACATATATATATATATATATATATATATATATATATATATATATATATATATATATATATATATATATATATATATATATATATATATATATATATATATATATATATATATATATTAAAAGTGCAATTAATTATTTCAATATTTAAATTTAACAACATCAAGTTTATTCAGTTATATTTGTTCTTTCTGAAAAATATTATAAATCTCCATCTGCATTCCTGAATGATCTTTAGGTAGAACCACTAATTCTTGCTCATGAAATATACTTTTTGAAATTTTCAACTTATTTGCGATGCTTTCCTTGATATACCCTTCAGCCACGTTAGTTGCAAGCAATCCTCCATGTCTTTTTAATGCTTGAATGTCATCTCTACTGTCAGAGAGTAACGTGGCAGACGTCCTCATCAAGCAATGCGCAGTGTAACTGGATGCATAAGGGCGTTTTACGTATTCTGCAACTTTTTGGGAAATGTTTACCAAACTGTTGATGCCGCCTGATTTATTCATATCCATTTCATATCTGTTGAACTCTGATCCTACAGTACATACACATTTTTTTTTGGTTTTGCTATCATATACATTTATAACCAAAGTTTTCCCCGTGTCCCCTTGTATATTACTTTTCAACATGGAATATGTAGTAGACTTCTTACCGCATCCAGTTTATGGTCTACAATGTAGACCATAAACTGGATGCGGTAAGAGCTTTTCCCTGAAATAATGAAACATGAAAAACACTGAAATATATATAAGAAATTCTTACCCTCTCAAAAAAATACGCTAGCATCACATTTTTATCAGCTGGGAGTGCGTTTTTGTAATCCCCCTATTAAAAAATATTTCATGTATTTTCTCGTATTTTTCCCTGAATTTTAGAGGAAGTAAGGTCGAAGGCGCTTCTGGAACATTTAAAATGTCTCTGCCGAACAATTTTCTAAATTGGTTTCATATCAAGGCTCATTTTTATACTTAATATCCAAGTTGAACTCAATTCGACTCAGAAATATGAAACGTGTTAACTGTTGTTATATAAATAAACAAATCCTTGCCAGATTACTAGGTTACGGAAATCCAACCCAAGTAGAATTGATTATCGAAGATATTATTAAGCATTATTCTCGTCAGCCCACCAGTGCAAGTAAATTAATTCATATCGATAAGTATTGATAGGTTAGTTATTGATAGATAGCTAGTTATAGATATATATATATATATATATATATATATATATATATATATATATATATATATATATATATATATATATATATATATATATATATATATATATATATATATATATATATATATATATATATATGTTTTTATAACAAGTAGAGATCCGATTAAATTTAGGGTAACCCGAGATCCACCACAACAGAAAGACTTTTTTGAGTATATTTTTCACTTAATGTTGTCTAATATTTTGCTTAATCCATAACCCCACAGAGGGGAAATAATTTGAGCGGTTTAATTTTTCGTGATAAATTGTGAACAAAACGAGATCCCTAATAAAATTCATAGAAGCCGAGATCCGGAAATGTATATGATGATGTATATAGCCTAAGATGAGATCCTGCAATGTTGCCATGTCTTTTGGATGAAAATGCAATGCGTTCAGACGTGTCTGTGATAGTGAATTACTTTTAATAGTTACATTTACAAAATGTTTTCACGTGGAAAAAAGTGTAAGTTTCGCTATAAATGGAAAATCCACGCCAGCTGCTAGTACACAAAAAGGTAAGTAAGAATAAACTTTTAAAATGTTTTAATATCCAGTACCTACTTGAAATAGGTAGATATTATTTTATTTCGATGTTGATGTTTTTTATCACGGGTGTTCTTCAGACAGAAACTTAAAGGGATTCGAGACACGATTTTTTCACACACACTTCCGGGTACCGGACCCCCATAAAATTTGGTGCTAAATTGTTATATACATCAGACCGTAATATATGTTGTAAATTTATTATTTTTATAATGCTCAGCAATATAAATAAGTACGTAAGTAGGATTATTTTTAGTAGGTAAGTAGGATAATATATTTTTAGGAAAAAGTCGACACTGGAGACGAAGAAAGTGTTATCGAAAATTCTGAGAATTCGAATTTCGTAAATTCTTCATCATCAGTAAGTAGTAAAACGATTGAGTAGCTTTTGGAAATAATTTTCAATGTCTAAGAATTTTATATTCATTATTGAATGAAATAAAATTATTCTCCTGAATATTAACGGTTCTAGAAACTTTGATTGTTGAAATTGAAAATCATGAATATGATAGGTACCTCAGGTACCAAGAACGACAAGTGTTAAGGTGGCAAGTTCGGTGCTAGTCGCAAGTTCTAACTCTGTACCGAGCTCTGTAACGAGCTACGCAGGACCGTCATTCGATGAAATAAATTCGTAAGTAGCTACAACACAACTAAAATAACCGTACTTGCGAGACTACAAATACAAACTGTGAATAGGTAGGCAGTAGTAGGTACTTATATATAATTAGGTACCAGGTAGGTATCGGACCCAGCCGCCGGCCCTGGCTACCTGCTGAGCCAATTGAGACGTTGAGGGCGTTGAACTAATGTTCTAAGGGGCGGAGATCTGACAAAAACAGACGAATTTTCGCTCGAGTGCAAGTCCATTCTCTCGTTGGATACAGTATAGTTTGTATATTGTTTCCGATCGACGTTTTTTTTTTTTTGAGAAAAATAATAATAATGTCCCGTTCTCCAAGGTCGCGGGAATTAATACAAATGTAAAGGTAACAAGGTGGAGTTAATGATATCAATTATAAAAAAAATTAGGAAAAAATAAATGTAGGGCACCACCAACGAGATTGAACAGGTCGCTGGTCCTGAGTAGCTAGCGGAGAGATATGGTCGTGAATTCGGAGGCCGTTGCGATACAAAATAAGTTCGGTTTGTGGAAAAATACTATTCTTACCTACGCCGGCTTTTACTACAAAAACACTAAGGCAGGCTGCTTACGGTCACTAAAATATTAAATAATAATCCCCCGGCTAAGCGGATTAAGGACAAATAAAAACGAAGATGTTTGTTTAAATTACAGGGAAAACAAAACGACAATCCGTCTTGGCACTGATATATCACTTTTTGTACTTCCGGGATTAAATATCGACGGAAATCCCAGAAGTAAAAAATTACAAACAAAAGAATGTAATAGGTGTTTTTTTGATTTAATATTTAAATTAATGTTGTTATATACAGTTCGTCATATTTACCAGTCTTTCTTGGGTGAATGCAGCAGATATGACCTACTTCGGCTACCCTTTTATCAATATCAGATACACCTTCTTCACTCATAATCGAGCCCAAGACACTAGCAATGACAATCTTTCCAAATAAATATTGTCACAATGCAACATTACTATGGTCACTTGTGAATCAGTGACTCTATTTGCTATTTGCACTATTTGCCTTGATTTATGCCTAATAATTATCTGTGTTTCTATAAAGTTTCTATGTGCTTTTTTATATTATGTAAGTATACGTTTAAATTTCGGAAGTACGAAGAATATCGTATATACCTTGCGACTGAAGTACTTTTAATCTTTCAGGTAAATTATGTACAGTTGGTAGGATATTTGTCGAGTTATAATTACAAGAACGCCCCGGCGCCGGCGTCACATTCTTGCAATTAACTGCATTCGTCACACAGAACAGAACAGAGACAACTTATCGGCTTACTATTTTCGTGGAATTTTATCTCAACAAATATTGTACCGACTCTATAAAATTTACCTTCATGATTAATTCACTCCCGCGGTATATAATATACTATTAGCAGCAGTAAAAGTCTTGTGACAGTAGTTAAAACCTACTAATACTTCTCTCTTAAGCGGTAATGTTCCTGCAATAGTAAACTTTTTTAAATTAAGATTTGGCTGTTGAATCAAAAGTGACATATTTTATGTGTAGTAGAAGTGTATCGCACATTGTATATTTTTTATCTTTCGACAATTCAATCGACATACATCCTTGCTACACAAAACATCCCGTTTACTCCATAAAAATTAATATACTATAATTGTATTTTAAAATAAATATATTATTCATTAGCTGCGTTAATGTTTATATATTACCTGACATCTAATAATGGACTGGTTTCGTTGACGTTCATTAGCATAGAGAAGCAATCGCTAGACCAGTAATAATCGCACACAAACCAGAAAGTATTTCTGCAACCTATATCATTCCATTGAAGTCCTTTGTTTCCTATTCTCATTTCTACACATTCCTCGTTAGATTTATAACCATTCGGTTCCTGTGCGCGCCAATTGGTATATATCGCTTGTCTTCCAGTTGACAACCATATCCAATGATTAGCATCTGGTAATCTTGTTACAGCAGTCCAAAACGACTGACCAGCAAAACCTGCAGAGGTTTACACATATGAGTAACCAAGTAAGAGGATTCAATATAATATGGGAGGTGGGAAAGAGATTTTCATTATTGCTAAAAACACATATAAGATGTTCACTGTAACAGGCATTCGTAACAGATATTTTCTCTATCTTCTTCTAGTACACCTATTTCTCATTTATGAAAATAAAAAGAAGGGAACAAATCCTTTTTTTTTATTAAATGGGAGATAGGTGCATTAGAAGGAGATAAAATTTCGAAAAATCTTTAAAATTAATTTAAAAGAAAGCAAATTAATAATGACATATTATTCATTAGTTTAACCATTTGAACCGCCGCGCTGCGTCGTACCGCGTAGTATTGTTTTTGTACGGTTTATTTTTAACATTGGATATGTTTATGTTTAGACAAGAGTATATGAGGACCAAGTAAGAAGTTTTCGTTCAAGGCCAAAAGACAGCGGTGTCGCGATCGAGTGACGCAATACTTGTAGATATCGCAGCGCTCGGCCTTCTAGCGGCGTGAAGAGTACTGGGGAGTGGGGAGTATTCAGTGCAGCTATATTGGGAGAGGTGGCACATTGCTAGTAGTGATGGGAATAATCGGGATATTTTCATAATCATAATTTTCATAAATTTAATAATTCGAGTGTAAACGAATGCCCAACGATAATTAAAATAAAAGAACAAGTGTCGGCTACAAACGTATATTATTCCAAACTAACTAACAAAACCTCTACATATTATATTCCTTTCATAGGGCCGTCAAAGCAGCCCATAAATACTTTACAGTTATCGAAACTCTCTCGCCCTGAAGGCAATTAAATACGTTAACATAAACAATAAACATATCGCTCTACCGGCTGAGCGATATGTTTATTCGGTCCTATCCTAAAAGAGTCGACACAGGGCGTTAGCGTTTACAGGAGATAATCGAATTTATTTAGGATGAACTTTAGGATAAAAATTCGAATTGTTTAATCGAATTTGTAGTATATACAACATGAGTAGGTTCCCATAGTGAAGTTTGGTAGCAAAAATGAAATAATAAATCTCTAAATAAGAGATGCTGATATAGCTAATGAGCGTCCGCGTTTTAAGAATATACATTCAGCAGCATACACATTTAAAAGAGTAAACTGATGAATTATTTGAATTGTTAGTTATTTATAATTTTTTAAATAAAAAAGAATGCCTGGCAGCATTCACTGCATCATTCCCGATCGTGATAGCTGTCTGGGCCGCTAGTGTTTATTATTAATCTTATGAATATTAGTTTTACCTGTAATATCAAAACTGTTCAAGTATAAGTAGTAATTCCGTTAATTTTACTTGCCCAAAAAATATCAATGACGTCGACAAAAATTTTTTATACGGGGTGGTCACAAATTACAAAATCTCACAAAAAATTTAGTTTTCGGGAAAACGCTATTATTTATAAAAGTTTTTACTTGTCCAAAAAATAGTAACGACGACGACAAAAATCATATTTTTTATACGGGGTGATCACAAATTACAAAATCTCAAAAAATATTTTATTTTCGGGAAAAGCTATTATTTATAAAAGTTTTTGCTTTCCTAAAGTAATGTCGACAAAAATTATGTTTATTATACGGGGTGGTCAAAAATTACAAAATCTTAAAATTCGGTAAGAGTAAAGTTTTGATTACCACTTTTTGATTACCACGTATAAAATTATACATCGTCGAGAAAATTTTATTATTTATAAAGGCTTGTACTTGCTCAAAAAATAGTAATGACGTCGACAAAAATCATATTTTTTATAAGGGGTGGTCACAAATTACAAAATCTCAAAAAATTTTTAGTTTTCGGGAAAACGCTATTATTTATAAAAGTTTTTGCGTGCCTAAAGTAATGTCGACAAAAATTATGTTTATTATACGGAGTGGTGAAAAATTACAAAATATTAAAATTCGGTAAGAGTAAAGTTTGTACCTTTTGATCACCACGTATAAAAAATTAATGATGATTTTGCCACAATTGTCTTTATACGGAGTGATCAAAAATCACAGTTTACTCTTCGACAAAAATCATATTTTTTATACGGGGTGGTCGCACATCACAAAATCTCAAAAAATGCTTAGTTTTCAAGAAAACGCTATTATTTTTAAAAGTTTTTGCTTGCCTAAAGTAATTTCGACAAAAATTATGTTTATTATACGGAGTGGTGAAAAATTACAAAATATTAAAATTCGGTAAGAGTAAAGTTTGTACCTTTTGATCACCACGTATAAAAAACTAATGATGATTTTGCCACAATTGTTTTTATACGGAGTGATCAAAAATCACAGTTTACTCTTCGACAAAAATCATATTTTTTATACGGGGTGGTCGCACATCACAAAATCTCAAAAAATGCTTAGTTTTCAAGAAAACGCTATTATTTTTAAAAGTTTTTGCTTGCCTAAAGTAATTTCGACAAAAATTATGTTTATTATACGGAGTGGTGAAAAATTACAAAATATTAAAATTCGGTAAGAGTAAAGTTTGTACCTTTTGATCACCACGTATAAAAAACTAATGATGATTTTGCCACAATTGTTTTTATACCGAGTGATCAAAAATCACAGTTTACTCTTCGACAAAAATCATATTTTTTATACGGGGTGGTCGCACATCACAAAATCTCAAAAAATGCTTAGTTTTCAAGAAAACGCTATTATTTTTAAAAGTTTTTGCTTGCCTAAAGTAATTTCGACAAAAATTATGTTTATTATACGGGGTGGTCAAAAATTACAAAATCTTAAAATTCGGTAAGAGTAAAGTTTGTACTTTTTGATCACCACGTATAAAAAACTAATGATGATTTTGCCACAATTGTTTTTATACGGGGTGATCAAAAATCACAGTTTACTCTTCGACAAGAATCATATTTTTTTACGGGGTGGTCGCACAGTACAAAATCTCAAAAAATGTTTAGTTTTCAGGAAATCACTATTATTTTTAAAAAGTTTTTGCTTGCCTAAAGTAATGTCGATAAAAATTATGTTTATTATATGGAGTGGTCAAAAATTACAAAATCTTAAAATTCGGTAAGAGTAAAGTTTGTACTTTTTGATCACCACGTATAAAGAACTAATGATGATTTTGTTCTTATACGGGGTGAGCAAAAATCACAGTTTCCTCTTTTCAAATTTTAAGATTTTGTAATTCTTAACCACCCTGTGTATACAACACAATTTTTGACAAAGTCATCACTATTTTTAGGCAAACAAAAACTTTTTTAAAGAATAGCATTCGTTCGAAAACAAAAAAAATGGGACTGTAATTTTTTACCACCCCATGCAAGACAACCTGTTTAAAACGACAAGACCTTCAGGGTCAAACGAACAAAAAAATCGTAACACAACTGAGTTTTATTTTTATTCAATTCACTTGAGAGAATTTTATCAGTTGTGTCTGGTATTTTCAATACGCCTGCGATACTTGCGTAATATGTAATATCTGTGATTGTTTTTTTTAAATTTAACTGCAAATCCAATATAAGTTGGTTAATTAAAAATTATGTTTATTATTTCTTACTACATACCTAACTCGTAAATTGAGATGTGTATTATATTAGTAATACTTAAGTTTTTAAAAAATAAAATGCTAAAGAATTATGTTTATATATAACCTTGTGTGTATAATAACCAGTTAATAGACCTATCCAGTTAGAGCAAGCGAGTAAGATAAATACAACGCAACATGTATTGAATGAGACAATAACTCGGTGCGTAGTACGTTCTGCGCATTCTTGTGGCAATGTATGACAGTATTCATACTCAATATTATATTAAATTATTAACTAACGTGTTATTCTAAATTTATAAAATGCTAGGGACCCAATCGTACGCCAAACATTACTAATAAACACTTAATAAACATAAGCATGCTAAAGCTATTCTGGAAATTGCCACAAGCATGCACGCGCACCATAGTATTTGACGTACTCGGAAGAACTCAAAAGGATCGGTATATTATGTTTCATATATTTTGTTATCATTTCCAATGTCTCCGATATGCAAGGATTGCGAAATCTGTGAATTTTTAATCCATAATTGGTTCACCAAGCTCCGGTTACATGTTTTATATCAAATTGTAGTGGCATTTATCATTTCAATGTCACTGATTATTACGGACTTACTCCACATAGAGACATTCTATGGGTAGAGTTGGTTCGAAAATGATGTAAATCAGATTTCAGCTTAACAGATAGGACTCTTTCTTTTCAATCTAAGTCAAACAAGAGGAGGTACTCAATTTCCTCCAATACTCCGTCATTTATAAATCAATTTTAAAGATTATGTTTTAATTGGAAATTGGTTTTCAAGAGGGTCCCATTTTAGTTTTATTAACATTGGACCCTGGAATCCGAGGATATACCGGAGAACTCACCAGATATGCCAGAAGAAATGGCGAATGCGCCGGTCACCGCATTAGGCATACATTTATCTAGATGT
Organism: Tetropium fuscum; assembly: GCA_964058915.1. Classification (NCBI taxonomy): domain Eukaryota; kingdom Metazoa; phylum Arthropoda; class Insecta; order Coleoptera; family Cerambycidae; genus Tetropium; species Tetropium fuscum. The sequence continues at coordinate 853 of CAXKVY010014898.1, read as the reverse complement.
TAAACTTAATAAAATATTTTTGTCAAAAAAACAACCGACTTCAATAAAATCTATTCTAAAAAAATGCACTACAAAGGAAAATTTAATTACTAAAATAATTACAAAGAAAAGATAATTAATAATTTTCTTTGTAAGATAATTACAAAGAAAAATAATTACCTAAAATAATTATGAAAAAAAAATCCCTCAACAGAAATGCTGTGCCGACACTATTTTCTGTATTGAACTATGTAATTGAATAAGGAACTAATTCGTTTAAGGTATTTTGTTGTTTCATATGTTTAATTGTACATTAAAACTTATAAATTCAGTGATATTAAATACATTTATAGTAGAAATTAAATCTATAGGGAGCCCAATAGGGGATTTTGGGATTTAATCATGCGTGGCAGATTAACATATGGGGGATACCTTGCACCCTGTTGAGTACTTCCACAATATTTAAGCCCTCTACACAGGGCCTCACGTGTAGGGCAGCCGATCAGAACAGAAGAAAAATTGATGGTTGAAAATACTCGAGCGCGTCAGATTAAGGTATGGTTGGTTAGATGCTTAAAAGCGTGCATTTCAATAATCTGACAATAATCTGAGTGGGAGGGTCACAAACTTGCAAAAAACCTCAGCCCAATATTCTAGAGCGTGGTGGATTTTTTTTTATTTTGAGGGAAATAATTCAAGTATAACGGGAAACATATAATCCGCCTAATTTCCACAAGCAATTTGACAAGCGTCAAAGAAGTTTAGCGCGTGCAGCTGAAGTGAAGCATGTATTTCCACGACGCGCAAGGCTCTCTCTGTCACTCTATCACTCACTTTCTCGCACCGTTTCACACCGTAAATTAATAAGTATTTT